>SMLS01073274.1:0-45618 GCA_004785975.1 Popillia japonica | reverse complement strand
TTCGAATCGCTAATTAAGTTGAAAACTCGAACATAAATATGCGTAATCTATTCTATCTATCTTTTATTTAGTATATCAAGTGCAAAGTCTTTAAAGTTCATAATTCATCACTCATATGAAACATTGTTCAGCTTTTGGCATAGTAATTTAGAATTACTCGAGCTATGTTTTAAACGCGACAACAATTTAATTACAGGATAAATATCTAATATCCATTAAAAATTCCATCTACTTAACTTCGGCCATGTAATTTTCTCGTTGAAGGTACATATTTTACTACAAGTATAGCGGCAACCTTAGATTATGCACTTTATAGACATTCTTCCATTTATGAGTTTATTTTATACTTATCGAGATTGGGTTATATTTGTATCGTTAGCAGAAAGTATAGGAAGCTTTAAGTTATAAACTTAGAATCTGAATCCATGTATATTCGCCCACTTGCTAGAAATAGCAGACTGTATATGTTTTTATTTTTACATGCGGAATAATTATTGTGCACTATATAAGGTAGAATCACTTCTTCTGAAGATATTATTGTGTTGCAACAACGGTTAGCACTCTAAAATTTGGTATCATAAATCGGAATTGAAAACGTACTCTATATGTGTAACATTATATGTAATGCTATAAGAGCAAAAAATGTTTAGATAAGGAATTGCAGTGATTTATAAAACCACTGCCTTTGGTATGTTCAATTGTTTGTAGCTGTAGCCTGTCTGGTTGAATTTCGACAACAGTTTTCTGATTTTGTATTCTTGGAAGCTAACTTTTGCAATGTAGGCAAGAAGTGTGTGCGATTGTTCAAAGAATCAGGAAGTGTAACACAGAAGAGCGGTGGTAGTAGACCAACAGTCCATACAGAGCAAACTATTAAAAATGTTCGAGAAATAATGAACGCAGCAAAAACAACATATTTGTGAAGAGTCATATAGCAAGTTCCCGTATCATATGGTGCATGCAGAACAATTTTCAGGAGAGACGTTGTTTTATTTCCTTATAAGATGCTGACATCATATGTTATATTGCCAGTTGTTCACCCAGCATTTATTGAACAACAATGACCTCGCGGATTTGACGCTTTTTACATTCGAGGTATGGTTTCATTTGTCAGGGTATATCAATTCCGAAACAATGAAAATGCGGAGTGCTGAAAACCCTCACATATTTTGCGCGTCTCATAACCTTTGATGGAGCCATCAATGTCCAAAGGTATCGAGACAACATCATAGAACCCTTCATAAACAAACTTCACGAAGATGACCTTCAACAGTGATATTTCCAACCAGATGGTGCCACGTCTTACACGACCCCGCAATCTATCGCCTATTTACGACAATTTTTTGAGCAATTTACGTTGTGAACTTGAATTCCCGCCAAAATCACCAGATTTGACTATACTAGATTATGTCGTTTTTCCATATTTGAAGAAGGTCCAGTTCACACACTTCCTAAGTTGCAAAACCGAATGATTGAAGAATGTCAATATCACGCCCGAAATGCTCCGAAACACTTTTGAAAATATGAAAAGGCGTATAAATTTGTGTTTGCATGAAAATGGTGGTCATTTTGAACATCTCATGTTATAAATTGAAAATAAACCATAAACATGTGTACACAAGCAATTATGTAGGTATATAATAAGACGAAATACGGGTAGTTGATTTACATATTTTGGAATTCACAATATTGTGGTTATTGCTATTTAATAATAGTGAAACTATCTAAGCCGGTATGAAGAGATGATCTAAATATCTTCATGAGGCATAATTGATTCGGCAACTGTTTAGTATTACAACTGTTTATTTAAGTTTACTGATTTTTCTTCCGATAAGAATATGTACCTACAAAATATGTCACACTACTTTTTTTATTTTGATATGTTATTGTACTACTAAGACTTCATAATATAGCTTCAATAATGACTCAGTCACCTAATTTTTGCGTCAGTACTTTCTACGCAGCTGCATACAGAGCTTAGGTTACCCCCTTCATTTTGGTTTCCAATAATGTACTCCTATATAGACAAAATTACGGAGTCTACTTCATCTGCTGTAGAGATCATATGTGTATATGTGTATGGAGCGCATTATTATTTGATATTTCATAAATAAAAACACACTGAACTAGAAAAGTTTATTCACTTAAACGATAGCAATTACTGACGCAGTCTAGAAACAATCGTGTGTTATTTCTGTTTGTTCGTACTTCTACTATGTATTGGCTTCTCTAGTTTTTCAATTACGTAAATAAAAAAGTTAATCGACTAGGAAAAACGGCTATGTTTGTGTGACAGCGTGTATAGCGTGTAACACGAGGGCAATCACATAGGGTACTTATTTAAAGCATTACAAGTTTGAATTTTTACAATAGACTAACAAGTTTACGATCCTAATCACAATTTGTTGCAAAGTCGCATTTTTAATTCTCAACAATTAAACATTTTCCATATCTCTTGCAAATTCACAATATTAAATTGAAAGTTTGTCAGTTTTAAAGTGTTTATGGTATTCCATTGAATTAAAACATATTAGCTTTCAAGCCATTCGGATAGGTTGAATGGAATGGTCTAAACAGCTTAGTTTACAGACACTCTAATTTTGTATTCTTAATTTCATTGATGTTTGTTATTCTGGTGGAAGTAATCTACATGGGATTCTGATAAGATACATATATGGAATGTCGGAGACATTTGTCTACATATGTACACTTTCAATTCAAATAGTTAGTAATTCATCCGTCACGTATTTTCACATTTTCTTCCGAAATAGCTGCCTTTGATTTTATTTAATGTAAATCTTATGCCTATATTAACTAGATAGTTTATGGACAAGATAAGCAGCCAATAACGCTTCGGCTATCTTCAGCAGATAGACGCTGATTTTATGTCAACTTGTCCTGAGTTATAATTTTACATATTTTCTCTCTTCTATCATGATTATTTACAGTTTACAAATAGCAAGAAAATAAATTTTTGAAATCTATTGAATTGATTTTACTCGATATAGTGTGCATGTCGACATTTATCAGGCAAAATGACTATATTTGCAATTAAAATATTAGCCTTAGTAAAAGAGTATTTACTATGCCAGTTTGTATTTATATACATAAATATCACCTGTTATCTTGTAAATATGGTACTAATTTATCAATGTAAACACCAGCTACAATAATGAATATTCAAGTTTGTAATGCTGATATAAAATATGTACGCAAATATTACTGGTTGCGCTTTAAAATTCGTGTGAACAAAAACTGTTTACTGAAGTATAGGTATAGGAATGTATGTACAATGGAAGAAATATCAGTAAATACTACCATTCAGTAAAAATACAATAATTGAAAGTAATTTTTAAGTTTAAGAAGTATTTTCATTCTAACATTGTAAGAATACGCTGACCTGTTAATTACCCAAAGATAAAGTCAAGTTATTTTAATGATCTGGAGTAAACAAGCTTTCTTAAAAATATGGATAGTAACAAATACCAGAGATTATTTATGTATTTCAATTTTGTTTTGTTCTTAACAATATATTATATACATATGTATCTAAAGGAATAAGTCGCAATGCATTCCAACGTTCTCACTTTAAACAAATCAGATGACCATAAATCTGTTAATGTAAAAATAATCTAGCTAAGAGTTGTAGAAGACAGAAGACTTTATTTTGTGTAAAACAATAGAACTACTGTAGAACTCTTCGCAAAAATGTTGCTGCATTAAAATTTCTCGAACAGTTTTAATACTTTGTTTTGTACGAAGCGCTTTATGTGTTACACTTCCTGTTTCTCTGATCAATCGCGCTGAATTCCATACCACATTGAAAACGTCAACTTCCAAAAACACAAAATCAGGAAACTCCACCAAGCAAGCTACAGTACTGTATCTCCATTCCCCATTTTCACAACAAATAATTTTTTGTTTATCATTTTCTGTTGTCACCAAGAGTAAGTAAGTATAGTAGATAGTACCGGTGTAAGAAAAAGAAGTAGGTAATTGATCTGAATAATTTTACAAATTATTCGCAAAATTATCATCACAATGATACATGCTCCTGCCATAACAGCAGTAAAGTCTAAAGTGAACGCTTAGGGTTTTGGACTAATGTGCACTTTATGCTTTAATTCCTGATAAATATAATAATTTAGGATTATATAATATTATTTTATTAGTATTTTATGATCTACGATAGGAAAATTGATTTATTTTGCGACTTGAGCTGGCAAAAGACGTAGTTCACCGATAAAAGAAAAACATAGCCTTGGCCATATGTATTTGCCACCCTTCACAGCTCTCATTACACAAAGTGTGTAAGAAATAAAAGGACAATTTTTCGTATCTATTGGTTGTTATGTATATACAAAACTAATAGTAATATTGAGAGGATCCACCACAGGCTTTTCTGACTTCACGAATCCATCAAAGGCAGACATCGCAATTCCCCGAGCTTTTGCTATAATCCAATCGCATTCTACTTGCATTAATTCACAAGCTTTAGGCATCTTTTGTTACGCTGTAAAATTGTAGGTACTACACAAAGAAAAATGCAAGTACAATATTTTTTCTCTGACATTCACAATTTATACGTTATTTCCTTCAGAAATATACGAAAATAACCACCGAAAATAGCGTATAACAAGTCATCCAGTTAAATCAGTATCTAGCATATTTTGCAGAAATACAATAATGTTCATAAAACTTGATTTTACGGAGGGTGGCGAATACATATGGCTATTGGAATTTATAATGTTTTAAGCCTTAAAATGAATTATTTAACCTTAAGAACTGTCAATATAAGGTTGGCTTTACTAAGTACAAGTCTGTAACTAGTTACCACGAAAGTTAAAGACTATATAATAATGCAATAAACTTACAGAGGATGACGCAAATATAAAATGAATTCATACATCTAAAATGTATTCTTTTATTGATATATTAGTTACACCTATTGTGACAAAGCTATTGTTCGGAGAAAGGAAAACCTATTAAGCTTACTATGTAATAGTCTTTCCAGTTAACCGCAATTATGATATTTACAATCAGAGAAAGGTAAGCACTTCTAAAAAACAAATTGTATTTTATTTCTTTTAATTTAAACATTTTTTAAAATTATACACTTGTCTAATTAAACCTAACAAGATTTATACCAGTAATTTATTACCAAATACATTCTATTTTAGTATATATTTTAGCAATCTTAATTTAAAATCATACAAATTTCTGAAATCTATTTCGATTTTCAGCGTTTAAAGAAGCACCAAATAGATTATCTCAAACTATTGAAACCTCATAAGAAATATGTTCAAATTTATTTTATTATGTTCCCTGTATATACATATATCGTACGGCATATATGTATCTATAACACTACTAATCTGCGTAATGATTGCGACTACTTCATTTCTGCGTAGGAAACATCTGAATATTTACTATCAAGGTATGCGTCTTTTAAACAATCAAACAATTCGAATCATACTTTCAGTTTAATTTCGAAGAAATTACAAACAATGAATGATCATGAAAGCATTTTTTAGTATTTATCGCAGAAGATTGTTAGCCATAATCTTTGAAGAAACCATCAATGTCGAAAGGTATCGAGACTACATCTTGGAAGATTATATAAACCAAGATTACGAAGACGAGTTGCAACAGGGATATTTCCAACAAGATGCTGCAACTTCCCACACGACTCCGCAATCTATCGCTTATTTAGGACAATTTTTGGCAATCACCTGATCAGTTTACGTTGTCAACCTGAATTGCCGCCAAAATCACCAGATTTGACTTTCCTTGATTACTTCGTTTTTCCACATTTGAAGAAAATCATGTTTAAAATAGCAGTTCACACACTTCCTGAGTTGAATAATTGAAGAATGTGTCAATATAAGTAAATCTGATTGTAAGACGCCTATAAAGATATCGTTGTCGATAACGTCTTCATAATTGAAAAAATGGCGTTTTAAATAAACGCACAGAACGCGTACTAACTTGATGTAATCGCTGTGATATTAGTTGTCTACACCTGCAAAACACTGCCAAACTTTAAATTTGTAAAAAAGTAATTGGAAAATATATCCACACGCGGTAAACGATCATCCTGTGAAATTGAGAGAGTGTTATTTTTAAAAGTTATTTACCTTTGTTTATCATTTCTGGTTCCCCTGTAATACAGTGTAATACACATGAATTTGCACTCCTTTAAGTAATCGAAACGGAGCTTAATTTCGTCAAAATATTCTTCATAGTTTGTATCTTCACAAAAGTTTGGTATAGTTCCACGCGTTAGGGGACACAAACTTTTATGTACGTAATGGTACTTTGTTGTAACAAACCAAACTCAAAGCTAATATATTTGGAATGGGTATTATGTTGGTCGGTGTTTCCTCATTTGAAGTTTTCGTACAGATTAACTACGATCCTCGAGATGTATAATACAAAAAATTTTTATGAATGAAGGAAAGGTCATCTATAAATGTTAGTATGTAAGATATTGCGTTATCTAAAAGTGTAAATGTAAAACTGTAATAACCTCAATGAAAATAAAGTACTTGTTGATGTAGCGAAACCATAAAGGTATGTTCCTGAACTGAAGAGTTCAATTCAATCAAAATTTTAATACTCTATTAAAACAATGAAAGCTTACTTTCTGAAACCAATACTAACTTTATTTACTTTGAATTCAGTATTTTAAATTCGATCCTTTTTTATATAATTAACATAGGCAACAAAGATGTTTTCTCGTTTTATGTTGTAGATATGGTGAGATTATACGTATAACCAGCAATTTATACCACAACAATACAAATTGATCTTGTTAGCAAAAATATCATAAAGTGGTTAGAACGATAATATGGATATTAAGCAAATTGGGTGTGTTTATTTCGTTGCTTAAATTGCTTCGTATCGAATATCAATGTATTAGGTTACCGCGTTTTTGAACGCATTCAAGCATTAACTATTTCAGTTTTAATCGTCCCGAAATAATCATTTAGGTACTGAAAGTTACAACCAATAACATCATTATCATTTTGGCATATCATCATGTCATATATCAGCATGAATTAATTCACGAGTTTATATAATTTCGTTTGATAATTCAGCTAATTCAAAAATATATTGCGATTAAGCTTCTTGATGTTCCGTTCGTATATTACAAATTTTATCAAATTGAACACGTACCCTGGCGGAACAGGTGGATGAAATGGTCCACTTGGTGGTTGCATTCTCGGATCCCAAACGTATCTCCCTTCGTGTGTCCGTTGATCTACAGGTAGAGGTGCGTGAAAAGTCGCAAACGCCGACGGAAACTGTAGCGGTAGTCCTGCGGACATAGCGGCCTGAAAATCCGCCTCTTTTTCAGGCATTTCACCTGCAATCACAACATCGCACTGCTTCGCGCTCACTAGTTTGTCCACTCTGTTCGGTTTTACCACATTATCCTGAAGTGATGAAGTCTGACGGCCAATATTACCCGATCGGGTGCACTATAATAAACCATTAGCGGTCATTTAAATTATCATAACGCTGATCGTGTAATTTGTTGTTTAGTTAGAAAAGGCAATACAACACTGTAATCGGTGTATGGACGTGAATTAACTTTCTATTTTAGAAAAGATTTGCCTCACGCAATCCACCATCTGCACGAGGCGATATACACTCAATTGTACGTCTCAATTAAATATCCAAACAAGGAAACGTCTTTATTTATACAAGCGGATGTCTATTCATCATATTAATTAAATCTATTATTCTTGTCAGTTAAGCGCACTTAACATATGTATATGAACTACCAAACTATATACACTTTACAAAAATAAGTACTTTTTTATTAGTTAATTCAATTAAAATCACAACAGTTGAACTAAAAACAATAGGGAAATCGTACTGTTTAACCAAAAATTGTGATATAGTAAACGTAAGTTTCACAACAAAATGTTTATTATATACGAATGCTGTCTAGTACTCGCATCCTCTTTCAAGCGCATGGTTTATTAAGTTAATAGTAAGTACTGCACACCAAGCTATGGACTACGTCTAAGAAGAACTAACTAGAGGCAAGCGAACAGTTGACAGGCAGACCTTACAACTCAACTAACAAGTATAGGAGAAGGGAAGCAGGGGAGGGGCCAAACTCAGTCGACTGCGATGGAATGGACTCATTCTATATATTGTTCAATCAGTGGTGTAACGTCGGGGTGGGAAATCGGATGTCTTAATGTAAATAATTATCGGCCGCACATGCTACGCAGATGATTGATCTATTCGTTCGGAATTTATTCATTAAAATGCAGAGACTGGTCAGCCGATTTCGTAATTAACTTATAGCGTAATTATTTACGGGTTTATTTTACGGTTATATTTAAATTTAACTACATCCGTGAAGTTTATGTAATTTTCGTAGAATTAAGTTTTATCTATCACAGAAAACCTATTAACAATCTCAATTAAGGGTTTATGGGATAGAATCATAAATTAATGTATTCTTTGGTTACTAGAGGTCTTTTGGAGGCAGTGATATGTTTTATACAAAAGTATGCCAGTAGCTTTTTGAAATGTACCTAATTGATTTTTACCACATATGTATAACTGATATTTCATAAATATTTCATTGCGAATTTATTTTAGTTCGTTGTTTTGGTTCACGTGGTTTGCATTTAATTCTAGGAAAGTTTCCATTGTATGATTAACTGAAGAAAAATAGAAGATCGTAATGTATCTAATAGTGGTGACCTGAAATTTACTTTTAACAAAACTTTTCCGAACTTTGAGCTCTTTCGTATTCAATAAAAACTTTAACGTTGTAAAATCCAGTTTCAAGTTAATTCTTAACCATATCTCGCTATATAACCAACAATCTGCATAAATCTCATCGCCACTAAAAACAACTAAGAATGCATTAAACGAAGTTGCTTCAAAAAAGGAGTACTACAGCATTAAGTTTTAACGATACCTACAAATCAATCCCGACGAAAACATGGAACATCGTTAAGAAAGAACTAAACCCAAATAAGAAAATGACTAAAGAAATAGAGCAGATACAATAAGAAGATTGTACGGTAACAAACCCCAATAAACAAATAGCAGACGAAATAAATAAATATTTCTCGAACATAGGCAAACAACAGTGAACTAATCCTCATAAACCTACGGCGCCGACCACCACTAAACAATTGAAGACACCCAAGAACAAGTGGAAAATAAGTATAATACAACAGCTGAAAGATAACACCGCGTCAGGCTTCGATAAGATAACAACAAAACTAATAAAAAATACCAGAAATAAACTAATCCCAATCCTCACAAAACTGATCAACAACGTAATATAAAAAAGGGAAATATCCAACCCACATGAAGAAAAGTATAATAATAATATACAAGAAAGGAAATAAAATGCAACCAGAGAACTATAGACCAATATGCCTGTTATCAGTACTAAACAAAATCCTCGAAAAAAGTTTGCTATTACAACTTAGCCAATACCTGGAACATAACCATATTATACATAACAGGCAATATGCCTTTCAAAAAAAATCGGGAAGAACATCAGCAACGATGGATCTGGTGAAGAAAGTAAAAACTGAAATTCAAGAAAATAACATAGTACTGATACTCTTCATTGATATGAAAAAAGCATTCGACATGGTCTCAAAATCTAAACTGGTAAGAAAGCTAGGAAAACTAGGAGTTGGGAAAAAAACCAAAATAAGCCCATAAAATCGTACCTCTCAGACAGACCGTAGATAACCATCGTAAACAAAACAGAGAGCCCAATAATGAAAGCAGAGTATGAAATACCACTGATGTTGTATATCATGTAGACCAACGATATCTTTGATATACAAATCAGCGGGTAAATTTACACATACGCAGATGACATATGTATGTATCGTATTCTCTCAAAAAATCCAAAAGAAATGCAAGAAGATATCAAGAAGAGTATACAAAAAAAGGAGAATGGTGTCATAATAATTTAATAACAATAAATGAAAACAAAAATCAGAATACATGATAACAACAGATCCCCACGTTCACTGCAAAAATAAAAAACCAAATAATATAACAAACTACTCAAGTAAAATACCTAGGTTTAACAATTCAAAGCAACCTCAAATAAGACAGACACATAACAGAGCTACTACATAAAAATTCAAAACTATTGACCGAACATTTCATAAACTCAAATCAATTATACCCCAACAACTGAAAAAATCTGTCTACCATTCAATATTACCTACCATTAATATTTTAATATTTATTTAGTGGAGGTATACCACCTGACGCAAGAACTAAACATCCAACAACTAATCAAACTAAAGAATCTCATACAAATATACACAATTCAAAACAATATGATAAAGATACGCGTGAAATTAACAAATAACCAAGCAACACATGGACATGACAAGAAGACGATCAAATATCGTTTGCACGGTTGGATAAACAAATCGCATTTGGCTGCTTTTTCCATAATCCTATTGAAGAAACTATTAAAGAACACCATTTAAGTTTTTAACTTGTAAAATGAACCAAGGCCGCGAATCTTTTGCAACAGTGTATTTCTTGGATGGATAATGAATGTCCTTCCAAGTGTGCTATTTCTCTTTCTTCTAGATGGTCGTTTTCCCACTTTCTCTTATGTACACACATCAACATAATCTAAGGATATCAATGTTTATTTTATTTGCTTGATTTTACTTCCGTAAATCTTTTGTTGCTTAGTTTGGTTGCTAGGTAACTTATAAACAACTATCTGTCAAAAGTATCCATTAAACAAGTACAGTTAATGATAAGTCTTACAATGTTTTGAATTTTAACTTTAGTGTGTTACTTCTCACACCATTTCTGCGTTGTTTCACAAAAATTAGTAGGTACCCATTGTTGAGTGTAAGCATAAATTGCGTTAAAAGCAAACATGAATCAACAAAATAGACGTCGTCATTTGCATCTTGACGAAATGAATAGAGCACTTGGAATGCTGGAAGTTGGAGTAAGACAAGTTGACGTAGCCGCGTGGCTAGGTACGACACAGAGAATAATTAGTCGACTATGGCGACGTTACAGAGATACAGGTAATCCCAGGGAACGACATCTTGGAAGAAGACGCGCCACCACTGCTATTCAGGACCGGTACATCACTCTTCAGGCTCGCCGACAGAGTTCACTAACTGCTACTGAGTTAAAATCGCGCATAACGTGACAGTCCACAGCCAAACCATCAGGCATCGTTTAAGAGAAGTCAATCTTCACTCCAGACGCCCCCTTAGGGTTCCACCATTAACCAGCGGAAATCGAGGACATCGAGTAAACTGGGCTCGAGAACACTGACTTAAACTGGACTCAAGAACTATACTTTTTTCTGACGAGTCGCGATTCGGATTAAGACCAGATACTCGCAGATTAAGAGTCTGGCGTCTGCCTGGTAATGCAGCAAGTCTACAACATGCCCAAGAAGTGCACAGCTCCCGAGGTGGTACTGTAATGATATGGGCGGGAATTATGCTGGGTAGGAAAACTGATCTCGTTTTTCTAGATCAATTCTTAAATGCTGAGCAATATATCCAGAATATTCTTGAACCTGTTGTTCAGCCATTTGCAGAAGCGTTGGGCCGAAATTTAACCCTTATGCATGACAATGCACGACCACATGTGGCAAGAGTTGTTACCGATTGGCTCAATGAAGCAAGAATTGAGAATTTGCCATGACCAGCTCAATTCCCAGACCCCAATCCCATTGAGCATGCATGGGATATACTTCAGAGAAGACGCCTGCCACATATGGACGCTATACAAAATCGACGGCAACTGCAAGAACTTCTTTCACAACAGTGAAATCTTTTTCCACAAGAAGACTTGGACAATCTTATTCTGTCTATGCCAAGAAGATGTAGGGCGGTTTTAAATTCCAGAGGAGGTCCCACTCTTTATTAATTCCTTAATCTTCAAATGTTTTAATTCAATATAAGATTAATTTTGAATTGTTGTTTAGTTCCATTGTGTAGAATTTCTAATTAATAAATTTTTATTAAAATTGTGTTAAATATTAATTTAAGTTAATTTCACTCATAGCTTACTTTACATTTTACTTTCAAGACAAAAATGGATAAAAAGATTACACTAAATTATTTTTTAAGCAAATAAGATATATCCTTAGATTATGTTGATGTGTGTACTAAATATAATAAATATGTATATGTATACATACTAAAGAGTCTATGCAAGTTGTCAATTTCATACAATTCAAAAAAGATGAAGAAAGATTATTTATCATCTGAGACCTATTCTTGTCAGAATTTCACTTAAAACAAACCTTTAATATCGGTGATATCAATCGTCACGTTAAGATTAAGGTTTGCTGCAATCGCAATCTTTCATTTATGGTGATCTAGAAGGAAACTTACTGCATGATTCTGCAATCATGTTTTCTTAGAAATGTCGTTAAGTCTGGACCTAATACTAATTTTGTTAAGTCTGGATAGATGATGATTAACTCTAACATAATTCGTTCTTGAAGTAATGTTTGCCATTGACGGTGCATATGAAGCAGCATATCACATAACCAACTCCTGTTTAAAATAGATATAGGTACCTACTCGTTACATTGACATGAAATACTCTATTTATCCAGTAGCGATCATAAGATTTTTGTCCTGCTATTAATAACGTTCCCACTACTACCTTCTTAAATAAAGCTCCGCAATAAACAAATCATCTACAATCTTTTGAAGCAATGCATATTATCTATCATCGTCTGAAAACGTATATATGTACATACATAGGTATATTTTTTCTACTAATTATGGTTCAATACACCGTAGTATTTACCATTCATAATTTCGTAGCACCTCTTCAGCTTGTCCTTCTAATATACTTATCTGGTATATGTAATCAATTCAAGCAGAGACGCCAGTTAGTGCACGTTGTGCTTTAAGTAACCCACCAAGCAGTACAGCAATGTCTTATAAAATGATGAGTGTTCATATACACAGCCTTCTGTCACGAACGACGTGATTGCAAGACGGAACATATGTATATGTAGTATAAAATAGCCTAATATTAAGATTTTATTTCGAACTATCGTGTGTTCGCATATATTGGTACAAAAGAGCTGTGATCAATCAAACCGATCAATTAGCATGCATACTTAACAATTAATATTGTCTGGGAATGCTGAAGGAAACTAAACAATCTGGGCAGAGAAAACAGAGTTGCATTATGCTACTAGGACATACTGGAATCAGTGCCAACAAAAAAGCGAAAGAAGGCCGCTACAACATCGCTTGTGGAACCGGCACCGTTTTGCGGAATAAGAATCAGGCCCTATAAAAGAGAAGTCAACGACAGAGAGGAGAAGCTCAAAGCAAGGAGAACTAGAACTAAATAGAAACAAACAGTTGTACAGCAGTTGTACACTTTAGAAGTCTTATGTTGCTCATACTTTTTTCCACTTCTAGGTCAATTCTAACACTCCAGGGCCTTTACAAGAGCTTAATTTTATGAAATTAAGCTCTTGACTAGGTTTTTAGCAATGTTTTTCCCCAGTGCTTGAACAGAATTGTTAGAGCTTGACAAAAAATAGAGTGATATAAGGATTTTTATGATTATATTATTTATTATTATTGTTATTATTATTATTATAAAGTTACAATTAAAAAATATCTTAAATTGTCCACGATATTGTAATAAAATTGTAAGATAATCCTATATATCAATGAATTTCTTTATCTGTAGATAATTTTGTTGATAGGCAGGGCTAGTTGTTTATTAATTGACACGAATTAAATGTCACTTTTATTCCACTGAAGAAGTTGTGTAACAAAAACCTAATAAATTGTAAAGATTCTGGAATAAATTGATCTTTAATCGAATTAAAAGTGTTATAGTTGACCTAGAAGTGGAAAAAAGTACCAGCAACATAAGATAAGTACATAAAGGTAATAAAAATACATATGTCAACACTTTACAAGAAGAGGTTTTAAACACAATAGCGGCTGCACGTTCTGCGGGGCGGTGGACGAAAATCCTGAACACCTAATATCCAACTGTACTGCTATTGCAGCAATTGGTGCTAGTTATTTCGACAAAACTATAGCTGCGGGTAAATTCCAGTAACAGATCGCAGTGCCCTATCACCCTTAACTTAAATTATAAAATTTTTCTAATAATTAATATTGATGTCGTTTATTATTATGGCTCGATAAACGTATAATTATAAACAAATCTACTCTCTACCCTAACGGTACAAAAAAAAAGACAAGTGAATTTGCAAGGAGCGAATATACATTTCATTTAAGTAGATCGTTTCTCTGTCGTTAAGGAAAAGTATCTTCTTCTGGAAAAGAACAGTTGGAGAAACTGAAACAATTTATTCCTCTTAAATACAAAGAAGAGACCACTTTGTCACTGCTGTGAGATCTCAAAAAATGGACACAGCACATCAGGGTGCATGCCGCTTTTGCGAAGTTAGTACTAATGCCATGCCATTTATACATATATGTATAAAGTGCATATATACCTTGTATATAAATGTTAAGCACTCTTTCGGCTATGGTTTCACCATCTAGGAAAGGCAACTCCAGCGCTAGAGGATATCAAAGGCATGGTATCTAAATAAATAGTGGGATTGACAGAATATTTGTCAAAACGGAAGTAATAGAACTGAGTAACTCCAACAGATTAGTAGTTTGCAATGAAAAGAGATACTCGAAACATGAATGCTGCTTCAGCAATACAATACAATACTCTATGAGTCAGTTAGATATTATTTTTGCCAAAAATCGTGTAATTATCAAAAGTGTAAACAGTTTATTTATTGTCATCATTTTCTTTTTTGGTATTTAACTAATTACTGGTATAGAAGGAGAAATTGTTACGTCTGGCAACACTAAACCGCCTATCGAAATCAATCTAATCTTATAGATAAATGAAGCCTTTAAAAACTTAGCGCCTCTCGCGTAAATATCGCGTAAAATCAAAAGGATGTATACATATGTGCATGGAATGAACTTGGTATACTGTGCATATGTATATGTATAAATGGGTTCCAACGGGGATCCAGTTGAAGCTCAAACGTCATCCCAGAAAACTTAAGTGAACGTAACTTATCCACAGCATAAAATAGAGCCTAACTTACAGTATGTTCGCAAAGATATGTTCGCATTATTATTGCTAAGATGTTTAGCACTATTACCTAACGTATTGCGATTTGTGTGCTAGATGGTCTGGATCGAAGCTGTAACTATATTCAGTGATATTAGAAGTGTTACACCCAGACATTTGTTTAACTTGACTTTTTGGGGCAATGAGTTTTATATTAGAAATGAATCGATAAAATTTGCCGGAAATTTTATTAACTGGTAACACGAAAAAATTAATAATGTGTGCCTGCTTGTTGGAGAAAGTCTATAGTTCGACGAGCAGTATGGGGACGTGCATTGTCTTGCTGAAAAAGGGCGTATGGACGGTTATGTAGACAAGGTAGTAAAGTGGTTTGTAGAACATCTTCAACATAACGCGCAGCTGTCGTTCTGCCTAGAATAACCACGACTGGTGATCGGCTACCATTAGACATAGCCCCCCCAAACCATAACTCCAGCAGTCATGGGTACATGCCTCTCAATAATAAACCCAGTATCGCGTCGCTCTCCATGCGGACGTTGTACCCTTCTATGGTCATCATGCATACCTAGACGGAATCGCAATTCGGCCCTGAAGACTACATTATACCATTCTGCTTTCCAATGCGACCGTTCTCTGCACCAGTTCAAGCGTTGACGACAGTAGTCTGCGGTCAAAGAAGCTACTAATCGTAGGGGCTATGAAAAAAGTCCAAAGGCTCGAATGCTGCGATATAGTGTACGCATAAGAGATCTACCTTTTTCTCCAAACCGTTGTCAGTGATATGACGCATTGTAGCAAAAGGGTCTCGTAGAACTAGTTGTCTGAAGGGCCTATTTGGACGCTCTGTGGTACGCCTCAGTTGATCTTTTTCGTGTTCCTCTACTTTCTTGTTTCCACACGCATTACCGTTATTGCAGTACAATAAATACGACGGCCAATTTCGCGATATGACAAACCAACATCTCTATAGGCAACAATTCTACTCCTGTCAAAGACAGTAACACGGTGATAATTTTATTTTTCACACAAAAGTGTCAATGATAAACAGTTCACATTCTTATCATAACATGCTTTAAATATAATCATTTTGATGCTAGAAAATCAAGTTAAACAACTTACTCCTTCTGGATGTAACACTTCTAATGTCACTGACAATTGATATATTATAAAATTATATGTCAATTATTCGGCAAATATTTTACTAGATACGCTTACGATTATGAGCAATTTTCCAATCATCACCACAACTTAGTGCCGAGGATGATTTTGAAAGTTATTGTGTCGATTTTTGTTTTATTTTTATTTTGTAAAGATGGAATGGAAAAATATTTCCTGGTTTGCTTCCTTATTCTTTTACAGCCATACGTTCTTTTCAGCTTTTCATAACTGTTCATATTTTATTGATGTAATGTACATATTGTTTTATTGTTTAATTATAACTTACTATTTTGTTTAATGGAACAAATAGTTCGGTACTACTGAAATTTATTTCTATTTGAAAATTCGTGAAGTAGACAACATTGTGTTCTTACCTAATCCGTCTGAACAGGAATATTTAGTCTAGAATGCACGCCTAAAATTTATACACAGAGGCAATACGTCGCTGGGGCTCGGAGGCCCGTGATATGCATCCTACAGTTAAAAACAAAATTAAGTCTGTGTTAAAATATATGTAGAATAAAACAATCCTCTATACCTTACACAATTTAATATATTAATAAATTAATAATAATAATAATTAATAACAATAATTTAATATATATATAATATATTAAATTGTGTAAGGTATAGAGGATTGTTTTATTCTACATATATTACATTTCACCTTACAACATGGATTATTTCAACTTGAGTTAAAATATACATAAAACCGATCAGTTTTAGTATCATCGAAGCTAAGTTCAACAATATTCTGTTCAAGTTTCCAAAATTATTTCGATTATATTACATAATGTTACATTAACTATGGAGCGGTAACCTTTAGCAAATAGCATGCTGTTATTTTCTTTTTGTCTTAGGCAATCTTCGTATTATAAGTTTAATAATTATTCTATGCTATGGGCATAGAATAATTCATTCACCGAGCTACGCCTATGTTATCAGAACATTTTACGAACGTTAGTTATAATAATGTCGCAAATAATACGTAATAAACTATCACAAGCTTAAAAAAACTTAAACATTCATAGCATGTGCTGGAGTGATAAAGTAAGTACACGTCAGATATGAAAATATCTCGATGTGTCAAAGATTTTCCCGGTTTCTTAATCTGATCATAAGACGGGTAAATGTAGTTTGAAGTGCTTAACTTTACTAACTATTAATTACGTTTAGATAAAATACGAAGTTTGTGTCAGAATTATAGAAATGACGATACAAAAACATCCAACAACTTAAAAAAAGCTGTGGAAACAAAGTTATAATTGTACTTATAAGTTGTCTAACTGTCTACTTCCTGATTATGTTATATAAGAAGTAGCTGCGCAATCAGAAATTTCAATTGTAAGTAGTTAGTTTTTATATCTAATGATCACATCTCTATAATAAATAACTCGCAAAATAGTGGCAAAATATTCGGTAATTTACAATGTGCTTTTCAATTAGAATTTCTAATGAGCATTCGAGCATTGAAACTGTAGAAACAGTAACAGACGTCGATCTTGAATTCAGTGTCGTGATAACGATATTGTTAGAGATATAGTCAATACAATTTTTCTTCCTAAAGACTATTGCAAGTGCTATTTTGCATGAATACTTTACTACATATATGTAATACATCATTCATCATTAATTCTTAATATATATTCTTATTCTTCTATTTCTTAATATATATTTCTTAATACTATATTAATAATATATTTATTTTAAAAATTTAATCAGTTGACTGTTACTAAATTCCAGATAGCAAAGATATTCAAGACACAACACATCTGTATATAATTTATATTCAGGCAAGACCTCTATTTGACACTATAAACTGTGAGAAATAGCCGTAAAATAGAATCCAATAGCGGCCCGTTTACAGGCTGACAGGTAACTGTCGCAAATGCTATTTGACAAATGACGATGAAAAAACTACAAAACAAAACGTCAGAATATTCTTTTCTTCTCTTTATTACAATATCTGCACTACATGAGGTATGTACTTACATATGTACCTATACACAAATATAAAAACTTCCAACCCGTAAAATTAAATATAAATTACATTGTTACAAATATTACTGAAATTATGCATATCAATCCTGTTGTTGATAAATTTGCGTGTTCTACCTAAATCTTTTCTTTGTCTTTATACTATGTAGTTCTCGAGTGAGAAATGTGAATGTGGCAAACACTTAACCAAAAATAGTGTTCCAGATTTGCGTCCTCCCCCCTAAAATCTGCAGTCGCTACTGTGTTTCAAACCTATCCGTGTCATGTGTCCCTTTATGTGGCAATACCCTGTGAGAGTTTTTTCCAAGAAATATCTCGAAGTGTCTCATACCAGAGGGTCGCTCTAAGGTTCTACTCCCTGTCCTTTAGTCTTTTTTTAGATATACTCATCCCTGTTCCACAAAACGGTTCCAGTCCCACAAACGATGTTGTGGCGGTCTTCTTTGCTAGTAGATTAGCTTCCTTGTTGCCACTGATTCCACTACGTACTGCGTTTCCAGCATAATACAACTTTGTTCTCTTTGCCTAGATTGTTCAGTTTCCCTACGCACTCCAAGACTAATTTTGTTGTAACGGTGTTAAAACTCAGCGCCATTATGGCTGCTTGACTGTCGGAGAAAATGGCAATGCTTTGTTGCCGATAGTTCCTGTTCAGATTCAGTTGAGCACATCTTCTGATAACATTAATCACAACATTCTCTGCTTGGAAGACACTGGGAATAAGTTCCAAATGACGTTTGGTTCCTGCCCCTAATACGCTGGACCTGTTCTCTTATCAGTTTTGGAACCGTTCGTATACTATTTAGCAGCATTTGCCGTTAGGGAGTAGATGGATAGCTCTTCTTTCCATTCTCCTTTATTGTGTAGCGTCGTGAGAAAGTTCTTTGTAAAGCTGTACCTTCTAACTACGCTCTTCAATAAATTGAAAAGCTGGAAAAACTCCGCTAGAGATGACCTATCCTTTGACATGGGATCTCGCACCCTTATATTAAATAAACGCAAAAATCGTATTCCCAAAAATAAAGTAAGTACATTTTATTGAAAAGTATGTTATTACATTAGTATCCTAAAAAATGAAAAATGCGAATCAATACATTGCTTTATTTCCCTATTTTGGTTCCCGGTATCATTCAAGGGAGTCTTAAATGTTATACTATTTTTTCTTATTTGTAAGAATGATCTATGTATTTCTATAATTGTTTCGTCTATCAAAATCTGATTTCAAAATGTTTAAGAGTATGTTTAAATTCCATTGCATAAATATCAACACAGAATAATAAATAATTAAACACACACAAACATTTTTGTATTTTAATTAACCATATTTTGTCTTCACAGTAATGGGTTCCATGTTCAACCACATATAACCCAAATACAGTATATTATAATAACTAATATTTGTACTTCTGCACGCAATACACAAAAATAATGAAAGTAGGTATTCAATATCACTTAAACGTCCTACAAGGAGAACAATATAATGAAAATAGAAGATGCATACTTTCTTAAACTTTTTGATGTTTACATCTTCAGTATATCAATATACCTACCTAGTACTTAAATTATAGGTATCTTTAAACTAATAAACCTCATGTTTTATATATGATGCATTGTAAAACCACATTTTGAGATATTATATGTTTAAACGTATTCAATAGGAGTTGGTTACAACTTGCATAAATAGCAGAAAATTTAGTGAAATTGTTGTAATATTTAATTTAGTATCTACTGAATCATAAAATGTCCAACAAGATACTGCTTCGTCGTTGAAATATGCTATTAGACGTCGGGTAAATAGGCTCATTTGTTATGGATGTCTGCGTATGCATGATGCAATAATGGTCTATTTCCGACGTAATAATGGGTACACATACGTACATATATGCATTTACTTTATCAGTTGCCTAATTAGTTTGTAAGCAACATTTCATGACTTTTTATTTACGAGTGACTTCTATGGCCTCTGAAATAAACGAAGCACTTACAAGAAATAGGACAGTAAACCACAAAGTCTATGATTTACTATTTCTTCCATAAAAGAAATGGCAATAGGTGAGGTGAGAATATTGATTGCAGGTGAAGGTCATTATATAGTTTGGAACTTTTGTAAATTAGGTACTGTTATATACTATGTATTTAGAAGAAACGGTTAAACGCAATTATTGCTGTAAAAATGGTATACTACATTTAAGACTTTCATACTTCTTCTGTGTGCAGAACATTAATAGAACTAGGCCACACTAAGTAAGAACACTATCAGTAAACAGTACCTGCCTATTTTCCAACACTCCCTATGAATTTTATTGGTTACCGCCTGCATGCCTCATGTTTTTGACAAACGTGTGTTGCTTGTGAGATAGAGAGTTGATTTATGCATCTAAATATTGCTGTATACCTAGATATTTTGTTAATGTTTGTTAATTATAAATGTTTTACATTTTTTATCTTTCTCCAAAACAGATGCAAAATAGAAGGTTTTATCGGGCATAGGCACACAACTTTATGTTTCCTGTTTCAGGATTATATTGGATTTGCATTTCATATCCTACAGAAGCTAAGTCCCTTGCATAATTAATAAAATATGCGCAGGATTTGATTGAGTGAATGATTGAAGACAGTACGGATCAGGTTTTTACATCATCGCCTTAACACCGCGACCTATGACCTATTGCACTATTCCATGCGAAGTGATTTTTTTTACATCAACAGGTTAGTTTCTTTTACTAGATTCAATAGTCTGTATGGTAAATCTTTTTCCGGTAGACCTGTTAGTTGATTAGTTCGTTCCAGTAACGACTGTGTCCGCTGTTCCAATGCGGCTCATTCAAATAGAACATAGTAGACTGCCTCCTCCTCCTCATTACATCGTATGCAAATAGGTTCATCTTTAAAGATGCCAATTCCATGTAGGTATTACTTTAGACAGCCGTGGCCTGTTAGCAGACTCGTTACTGTCCTAAGCTGTACTCGGCTAAAAGCTACCATATCTGTTGCTAAATGCTGGATCATTGCCTCATCATCCGTTTGCTGAACTTCCCTTCAACGTTGTTTCAGTGTATATCGTGCGTTTTGTAACCCATTCTGCCACTGCACCACATATTGCAGTCTTAGATATTGCCAGACCAGCTGGTCCAGTGAGTATTGCTGTAGAGCATTTAGTTGACAGCTCCTTTGCAAATTTATTGGCTGGTATACCCTTATGTACGGGCACAACTTTGTTATGTTAGGTCAGGATTCTTATGTTTCTCAGACAGTTCCAAGCTACTTTTGAGGTTATCTGACAAGATGCTAATATTTTTGCGCCGTCTTTAGCTTGTTTTTCCAATGCCTTTCGGACACATATCTTTACGGTAGTATTTCCACTTGATGCACGGTAGTATATCGCCCTTGTATCATATATTCTTAATGATGAGGTTTCAACATATATACCTGTTTCAGAACCTGTCCTTCTCTTTAACCCGTCTGCGTACCAGGTCTGGTTTCGGATTCCATGTTTCCATTTTACTCTCCACTTATCCCAATCTAAGACAACCTTAAAGGGTTGAAGCCATGCTTGGGAGACATTGTGTTACAGCCCATATCAAAGATAAGGTTGTGATTTCGGTGATTATTCTGGCATGCCCCGAATTATTCTGGGTTCTCCAATTTCCATCTCCATTTCAGTCTGTGCCCTCAATCTTGCTTCCCCCTTATGTAAATTTCCAATTTCCTTACATTTTCCTGTCTGCACCATCCTTCTGTTGTTTTCAGAGTTCTTTACAAGCGAAGGATTACTACATCAATAGGTTTCGCGTTATAATTAACGAGGTTTATTCGAGTAACATTCTATTTATGTATATATGCAGGTATTTGCGCACTTCGATTTTTAACTAATGATTTATTACTCTTAACTGTGTCCTACGTGGAATAGTAATGTATATAAACGCAGGAGGTCTAGCAAGTGTGGATTGCTACTCATATAAATATGCCTACTTTAATTATAATTATTCTCAATCTATTTTCCATATTATAATGTTATTATATTATATTTTGTTAAAGTTTCATTACTTTCTGGTATGAATAATATACACATTTTCTTATTTTGTTTTAATATGTTAGCATTTGTATTGTAAAAATTTAAAACAGTAATATTTAAAAATCTAAGGCCCTACATGGCTGTAATATTTTTTCTCTACGCCACTGGTAAGACGAGAAAGATGTCTTAGCAACTTCATTAATGTAACAGACTGAAACAGGACTAAGGTTCTAATTGAGAAGAACGAGACACGAAAGCCTCGCAGACCATTCCCCAACACGTTGGCTTACCGCTTATAATTTTTCTAAATTAGTGTTTTTTGTGGTACTC
Organism: Popillia japonica; assembly: GCA_004785975.1. Taxonomy (NCBI): domain Eukaryota; kingdom Metazoa; phylum Arthropoda; class Insecta; order Coleoptera; family Scarabaeidae; genus Popillia; species Popillia japonica. Next base: position 23,000 of record SMLS01073274.1, on the reverse strand, counting down.
GATATAATAACAAGGCGTCATTACAAACATCTGGTTAGAATATAAAATACCTATCACGATGATATTTCCGAAACCTTGCTTCGTCCGGAACCGTCCTCTTAATGTGTTAATTTACATGTGAATTCGATGAATTCATATCTGCCTGCCTGCTAACCGTTTCTTCTTGTAACCGCAAAAACTTTTCACTGATTCTTTCTTTATATATGTACCTTAGAGACTACCGTAGCTGTTATTTTAAACAAAAGCCAGACTATACGCAGGTTAACAGCTAACATGAAAGAAAAGACCGCCAATGTAATATATGTTATTCGTGTTGTTATGGATTAAAAAAATCTCCGAACACACATCCGCTAACACTATCGTAACACACTTCCATGTAACAAGAGCACGATTGCAACCATCTAACAGACTCTGATAAAAACATGGACACTGCTTCACGTTTCGGCGCTTGTGGAAACGACTTAACTAAATAGACAAACATGAAGCAGGCAATCGAAAAAGAGGAAATATCTACATAAGAAAGAAATAAAGGATAGCTAAATTAAATTTGTTGTCGCCTTAATGTCAATACTCTGTACACGTCGATAATATTCTGCCTCAAAATGTGTGCCATATTCGTAGGAATTGAACATTGATCTCGGATAAATCTTTAAGCATTTGCCGTCTTTCATCAGTATAGTTACTACATTTTAGAAACAGATAGTTGATATCTCTGTTTACGTTCCCGCAGCTACAAGCATGTGATTCCTTCAAGTGTATCCCATAAAGATGGGCTGGAAATTGGCCAGAACTTTAAACGTGCAATGGTAAGATAGGATCATAGGGAAACTGAATGGTTTGAGTATCATGCTCTGCAGCTTATACTAGGGATAAGCTACAGTTATTTCTTGTGGGTGTATGCTGTTTAGTTTGTGCAATTCGGTTGAATAGTGTTTGAGAAATAGTCCACAGAATAAGCTTCTGTTAACGAAAAAATGGAATTATCACAAGAGAACTTTCGCATAATGATTTACAATAATTTCAAGAAAGGCTTGAGCGCACATAGATGTGAGAAAAGTTCAAAATCAGCATTTTAGGATCTCGGATCATCATTGGTTACTGTTTATATGCAGATAGTATAAAGAATTTAAACTAGGTTACAAGTCGATGGTGCTCAGAAAAAGAGATGACCCTTCCTTAACTACTGTTAACCCCGAAAACATTGCTGCAGCAAGGACCATGGTGGAAGAGGACAACCGTATTACCTATGCAGTGATAGAGGCTAATCTGAAGATTGAATCCATGCAAGTGAGAGCAATATTGCACAATCATTACACACATCACACAATTATGCACACATATTAGACATCATACATTTGAAAAAGGTTGTAACTCAGTTTGTACCCCATCATCTGACCGATTTACAAAAAGAACGTGTTAGAATTTGTCAACAAACTGTAGATTTGTTGAATGCTGGAGATAATCAAATTATTTCTAAAATTGTAATTGGCGATGAAACGTGCATACCGTTTTCTGATGTTCTCATTCGCCAAGAAAACCGAGTCTGGATACATGAAGATGGAGGAACCCCTACGACGGGGACAAACAACGAGCAATGATAATTATTATATACGCAGTATTTTTTAGAAGTATAGGTTGTGGGGCCGCAATTAAACTAGACCATCAGAATACAGTTACCGCTAACTAGTATGACGAAAATTGTTTAGTTACTATGTTCAGCAAAGTGCCTAGAAAGGAAATTGTGTCGTCCAATACAGCAGGAGCAACTGTATTTAGCGGAAAACAAAATCAAAATTGTAGAACATCCTTGCTCATCGGGTTTGGCGATATGCAATTTCTGGCCATTTCTTTGAACTCAAAAAACATTTGAGTAGGAAACGGTTTCAGTCACAATACGAGATTGACATCTCCGTCAAGTTTCTTTTTGTAGTATCCCTATAGACAGCTGGTTGAACGCTTTTAAAATATGGAAGGAAAGAATGGTTAAGTGTATTATTGTAAAGAGCAATTTGAACATATTTAAAATAAAAATTCCAAAAACTTGTATCAATCTTTCTATTCTCAATAATTGTAGCTCGTCCCTCGTAATAGGGTGGATTAATTCATGCTGCGTTGGTCTTTCATCGTTCATACGCTTTCAGCGGTTTTGCGAGATCGATTGCAATTTACCTTCAGCATAACCTTCAGTACAGTTTGTGAATCCGACATAATACAGGTATTGCTGATGTTCGTCCTATGTATACCGTGTAAAAGCCTGCGAGCTGTCAATACCTAACCTGTGCACGCTATATTCTACTATTATCTACGATGAATAGAATAGATATCGTAGAAATTTTTGAAATAATCTTGTCCCTAAGAAAATTAATTTGTAGACATATTTTGTGGCAAGAAATCTACATCGCAAGTGCGGTGGAGGTTCCCTACCTTCTATACGTAATGCTTCAATCGGGTAGTAAAACATCTATTCGATGTACGTTCTTTGTGGAAGTTGCCGAATAAAACATAGAACCAAATCAATGTGTGACCTAATAATTCTAAAACTTTTTCACAAAAATCTCGGGTGGTACTAATTAGAAAGACGTCATACATTTCATGTTAGTTTGTCCGTGATTAAACAGGTAGAAACTTTTTATTAGAAACCATTTGATTCTATAAAAAAGATTATCATCATGTCTTTATGTCTTCTGTTGTTAAATCTAAATTTTCAAAAATGGAGTCTAAGATCCATTTTATGTCATAAATTTGAACTTTGTGAGTGAAAGAGTAGTAAAAACTTCAATGTTCCTGGGTAGCTTATAAACTATTCAGAGTATTTGGATAGCCGTCTACATACAAACCTTTCATTAGTTCCAGCCTGTCAATTGTTATACAAATGAATACATATACAAGGTATGGTTTGAATATAAAGAATTATGTAAATAGGCACTATGTTCGTGAATTTTGTATTTGTAAAGATATGAAACATAAGCAGCTGTGGTAAGCCAGAAATAAATAATTAACAATAGTAAGCGACAGATTCAACTACAGCATAATTTAAGATCACCTTATAAAATTCCATAAAAGGAAATATTATTGAGCTTCAGATAAGTTTGCGGTCGAGGATTCGGTCATCTGACCATAACGAAAATAATCTAAAGATGAAGAAATTCAGTGATACATATAGGACTATGTTTCACGAACAATATAAAATAGTTTTGAATTGTAAATGTATAATATAATCATAAAAATAATCCTTATATTAATATATTTTTTGTCAAGCTCTAACAATTCTGTCGAAGGACTAGGGAAAAGTATGGCAGAAAAACCTAGTGAAGAGCTTAATTTAATAAAATTCAGGGGTGATTGTGATTACAGTATTATAAATGATACTAAAATTTTCAATATCTTTTCTAAAATTAACCACCTTATTTTGTTGTTAATGTACATATATCATTTCATATATTAATCTCCTTTTATAACTATTTTCTTTTTGAAAAATCTTAACATTTTCAATATCAAAGTTATGTCGTAATTGTATAGAATATTTACACAAAGCAGTTTCCGCGTTTATGTGTTACAGTGTACTGATGATTATGGAGGCGTTGATAGAACAAATTGATTTTTAATCGAATAGAGTTTCATTTGACCTAAAATTGGAAAAAATGTCTGAAAAATAGTATTACACAGAATTATATGCCCGCAGCATTTATACGATAATAGAACTATCGACCATTAATCTTCTGATTATAACCAACATCATAGGAAACTCATATTTAGACGTCAAGCCAAGCCCTTCAGGAAATGCGTCCCAGTAGTAAGCAGAACTAACAAAAGAGAACCACCCAAAGTGGATTCAGATATCACACCGTTTTCACAATTAGTTAACATTTAACTTTATTTTGATTTCGGGAAAATCAGTGACCGGAAGAACAAAACAAACTCTTCGAATAGCTGAAAAACTGAAACTCAAGAACTACCAAGAAAACATATTAAACGGATGTGACACTGGAAGATACCGGAGAAAGCTCGTTTTGCGTAGTTAGCTAGTTAAAACACCAAGAATGTCTTTTTTTTATGATTTAGACGAAAAATTTCACAATTTAAGAATTTTATTATTATGTTTCTGTCAAATTATGTCCAGTTCAATGCAAATTGGAGTAAGAACAGATTTGGAGTAGCTGTATTCCTTGTACCGTGCTTTCATTTAATACCAAAACCCACGTGACTTTTTTAGATACGCAATCCAGTTAACAGTATGGTAATACATATTTAAAAATAAAATTTCCCCAAAAATTTTTATTTACATCTATTGACAATTAAAATTTTACAGGTTACATTTATATTGTAAATAATCACAACGAAGTAATAATAACTTACAATAAATATTGAAAATGTCTTCCGTTGTTGTATAAACAAATATTTACTCTTTCTTTTAAATTTTCAAATACATTTTGCAGTGTTTTATGGTGATATTATTTATTTCTTCTCGTATAGCTGCTAGAAGTTCTAAATTGTGTAACATCTTCGGCTAATTTTGTAGGCCTGCACTAGGTTTATTTTTGCAAAAGCAGTGTCTATCTTCAAAACTATGAATTATAACATTCCTGCAGTGTTTCAGTGCATCGTAATCAATATCAAAATCTGGGAACGCCTCAGTGAATTGTCGAGAGCTTTCTAGAGAATAATTCCAATTCCCATTATCATCTTTGTACCACTTCTGTAATGTACCTTTAAAATAAAGGTATCATGCTCCAGTGTAAACACCATTATTATAATCTTAAACAACAATTCTTGTTTTCATTGTCCTTACAATTAATGTGCTACAAGTTTACCAAGCATACACGGTATTATTTCCTGGTAGATTAAAAAAACTCTTATGACAATTAACGAAAATGTAGGAATAAAATAAAAATGAATATCAAACGAAGCAAACAGAGACGTATAAAAACTCTCAAATATCAACCTTGCAACTTTCAGGTTAGACCGGTTAGACAGCTTACGAATAATATATTATTTGCGTCATCTTACGTCAGAGATCACGTGGGATTTGATTCTAAATGAAAGCTCTGTATAATATACAGGGTGAGTTTCTTATCTTGAGACAACGGAACATCTCGAAAACACCGCATCAAATCAAAAAAAAATTTTTTAATATAGAGGGTCTCCCGAATGGGAGGGAGGACACTTTTGAAATCCAAAATGCGAAACCACATTTGTATGGCGATTCGAATTTTACGCCAACACGTACATATGTCGTTTTTGTTTAAAACTTATTTTTGGATTCGTAATAGATTGCACTGTAATCCCAAAAAATATGGTTGGAAACTTCTAGAAAAAATAGATATGATTTTGTGTTTTTTTTTATTTTAATATTAAAATAACGGTTCGGCACTATTCAGTGAGCCTCCTACATTATACCAAATCTTATGAAGATCTTTTTTTGATGTGATGCTGTGTTTTAGAGATATTTCGTTGTCTCAAGATAAAAAGCTCACCTATAAGATAAACCATACCAAGGTTTCTTTTATAGATTTTTGCAATATTTGGGATATATAGTTTCGAATGTTAAAATTTTCGGTAATTTCTGTAATTACTGAAATCTTAGTGGCTACATAAAGCTTATAAAGCTTTTGAATTGGTTTCATCAACTCACATAATTCAAATATTATGTGATAAGCAACAAATAAATGTGTAATATATGACATTTAAATAGGTTTCTATTACGCAAATCTAAATGGTCCGTGTCTCGAAGTGAAGGCACTAACAACCTCAACGAAGAATAAGTTAAATCTTCTACGACGAAATATTTTCCAAAATTGTTTGGATTTTCTGTCGCTTTATATAAATCTGAATGAAAAATGTTCAACTTCGAGACTGTGTTTATGTCAGTGAAGCTGTATCTCGTAATCGAATAAATTACCTTCATATTTGTCGGAATTTACATAAACGGAAAATTATTTATAGGAGTAAAACCTTTGTATTAATGTAATAATGAATAATTTTTCTAGTATGTGAAATGCCAGTATGAATACATACATAAAACACAATTTTAAGAACACTAGATACTTACAAAAATACAAATATTATTAAAGTTGCAGTGATACTGTTAAGAGAAATGTTTAATTTTATTCATAACCGTGATCCCGACTATCGACAAGAAAACATTTATCTAATCCACACAAGATGTGTAGGTATACATAACCCATACATCTTGTCGATTAAGCACTCTGAGAGGATAATGCTGGAAATGTCAGTTAATGTTTATGCTAATCAGTTCTTGCTTTACTGATAAACAGCGGAGACCATCTACATATTTTAAGAACATATTGACTCAGCCGATAACTTCATCATGGGTATTGGGTTAATGATTTAATTATAAAACTTTGTTAATTAAGGTACTATCAATTTTTGAATACTTTAGCCTCTGTCATTTCTTCCTGGCTACAGAATATATTTGCATAGAATTAAACTTCATGCAATGAAACAATATAGGAGAGGATGTTTCGTATTAAATTGGTTTGCGCTTTACATGTTATCTTTGTAAAATTATTTAAGTTTATGATAAGTGTTTAAGTATTTATTGAAGGTTTTATTAGTACATTTCATTAATTATAGCAATTTCTGTCTATCTGAAGCAGAATTAGATCAAATATACATACAGATAACAGTTCTGTAGTCATTTCTGACAATTTTATCTCCCAATATTGTGCTGAGTTATTGATTGTGGACTTCAAATGGTATAAATTGCAGTGTTAGACGTATTGCATTAAGTGTAGGTCAGACCTGCATACTCTTGCCCACAAACAATTGTTTGCAATCATTTGCTTGTAAACAAAGCAGAAACACTTATTGTAACTAATCGATATGCGCAGTTTTAACCAGTCTAAAGACAAAAGCACGTATGCGGGCTATGCATATATATCATATTTCAGAAAGGGAAACGTCGTTGGTAATGAAAAGTTTTACAAAATAGAATAAAATATTGAATCTTTGAAGGTCTGGACTAGGCTTTGCACCCATGATGTAAATTTGTTACAATTAAATGATTCGGTTACATATCACGTTACTCGCTTGTTTCATTTATCAACTACTTTATTGCTTATTGGTACAATACAGTAGAATACAAACATTAGACTTATGTACATATCATGTTTCTCAGGCTTGCATTTCCAACTTGAACTGGTAGGAAAATTATAACTCCTCATTCTCAATATGTTAGTCTAATATTGAAAGTACCAAAATTGGATGCAAACTTTGATTGGCTGATATTTTTCGACGTAAACATTGCAAAGCGTATTAAATAAATATAAGAGAGGTCACTCAGCTTCGATATAAACAAGAAATTATATAAACTCCTAAGCCCATGTTTACCAATGCTAGTAATATAGTAATATGTATACCTATACCGTATAATACGTAAACGGAGCGTTAACATTAAGTTTCAAATTGACATAAACTAGAATTTTCACCAAATGAACCCATTCAAAAGTCATAAGAAGTTGTAGTAAATAAAATAGAATCTTTGTAAACTCTATGACAATGCTTATGTTCCAAAATCTTGGACAGGAAACGGACATTACGTAACGGCTCGTTATATATATTTTTTGTGAATACCGTCACTAGTCTGGTACATCAAATCACTATTATGCAAAGTAGCTCAAAACAATATCTTCAATTTTGTTACTTGATGATTACTACGTAATGTAATTAGGATTTGGAATCCAGAATTCTTGATTAAATCAAATTGACTGCAGTGACCAATATGCTGAAAGAAGCATGGAAATCAATGCTAATTCTCAAAGTACCAGAAACCTTCTAGGGGCGGGGAATACTGTTTGAGTTGGCATATAAAGTCATACATAATGTCAACTGCAAGCATCTACATAATGATTGTTTGATTACTGGATGTTTCCTGAAAGGTATCCAGGCTGGTAGGCTCCTGGTGAATAAGAATATACGAGTATACCATGCTGCTACTGAAGCCGTTACAGAATTATGTTTTAGAAGTAATTATAATCGCAACTACAGTTTCCAGTGGGGGTGACCCAGTTTACTGATTCAAAATAATAACTGATACGTCAAGTTCAATGAATTTAGGTGTTATATAACCGGCCGTATTCAACCTTTATTCGAAAAAAATTTTTTACAACATAGCATTATCATTTATCTCTCTCAGGAGTAATACCAATATGGTCACATAACACTGAAGTATAGATGTACATATCTTGTAAACTTGGATACTTGGTACTGATATATGTATGTATGTATTAGTAAGTATATGGAGATCCATTCGAAAAACCCTACATGAACTCCTATGTAAAGTTATTGTTTGTACCTAATCAATATTACATCTGAATTTACTGTTTACAACTTGTTAGAACTGTCAGAGATTTATGTTTTTAATGTATGCCAACTATTTCAATCTTTTTCGCTCTTATGGGCAATTGCCTCACCTAAATATTTCCAATGGTTTAAGTACATCTTCAATCTTCTCAAATCAGAAAAAAATTAAAAAGTACTTCGCATTTAGCAATATATGACTACTTAAATTTTAGTCAAATAAGTCTTTTATTAAACCTCGTCACTTCTTTTTATTGCGCACTTGTACCTAGTTAAAAACGGTCTGTATTCGTTCCATCCACCATACCTGTTAGTTTCGTTATAAAAATTTCTGAAGACCAAACTCAAATAAGATAACTACATTTCATCAATGATAATCCAGAGTATCAAAACAATATCGATATTATTACTTGCTACAAACGTGACACATTTCGCAGTGGATTGGGAAATGTTTACATTCTTGCTATGTCGCTTTCCTTGTCAGATGTAGTACGTAGAAGATCTTATAGGGCACCTGCCATTCTTTAGAAATGCCTCCGATGAACATATAGTTGTGTATTCTATGGGCTTTTATTCATTTTTGTCGCTTTGATTCTTGAGTGTGCAGCTTTATATAGCACTCGCCAGCCACCGGTAAATATTTGAGTCCACGAGAGTGGCTTTTACCACATCTCCATGATGTCAGATCTCACTAAACGGTAATTGTGGTCTTCCAGCTACTACTACAGCTATGGTTGTTCCTATCTGGCAGTTCTTTCTTTGATTGTCGTTGTTAGGACCACCGATTATTATTTTGGTTATTATTATACATAGTATATTATTATTTGTTCCCGTATATTACTGTTGGTTTTGTAATACGTGTCATCATCCAACGAGCAAGTTCGTCGAAAGATCCCATAACGACGATGATGACATATCGCGAGAAATCTGGCACAGTTATCGTTTGTTCCACGTAAAGCTCTCCGCCACAATGACACATGAGCGAAGTCTTTTAGCCTAGTTTTAACTCCAAACACACTTACATGGTGATATTTTCGTACCACGGTCGTTTTCTTATTGTCTTGGTGGTTCTCTAAATAATGATAGAACATCGTTGAGCGATCGTTAGACATTAAATCTAACCTTGTGATTCAAATCTAGATTATCTATTATGTCAAAGACAAAGCTGTGCGAAAAGTAGCTAGTTACAATTATGTCACTAATTTGCTTTTATTTCTTAATTATGTTATGTAGGAAAAGATGTGAAGTCATATGCTATTTAAAAAAAACGTATTTTCATTCTAAATCAAAAGTTTTTCGTGGAGCTACAATGAACAAGTTGTTTTCAATTTAACAATTTTTAATGTAAAATCATTACAAATATTTTAAGGATTAAACAAAATTATAACAGACAGACAGAAATTGTAACAAGTCGCATATAAATTGGTTACAATGAATAAGTATTATGTATTAGTATTACACTCCTTAGTAAGAAGCACTAGAACATTCGTTAGTTTCATATAAATATTAATATACTATACTTCAGTCATACTCAGACTGAGTTACAAAGAGTTCTGTTTTAATCTTTGGATTCCCTAATGTTATAATTGGTTATGTGATAAATCATAATGCGGCTATCGTTTTAGGCCTTACAATATCGGATTAATTAACCGAAAGGAAGGGCATTTGTGTCTTTAGTTAAAAAAAAGAAAAATAACTAAGCATATAACTCCCATTTTCTTCTCGTATTACATAAAAGGCGTAGCTTATAAAAATGCAGGCAGTTACCGATCGCACTATACGATTATACTGACACCAACGCATACAGTTAGAAACACCGCAATGCAGGAAAACAGAAAGTAACTATTAATTCAAGTATTTATGTTATTTAAAGCAGAACCACGTTTGAAATTGTAGGAGTATTCAGTTTCTCATGACCGATAAAATAAATAGAAATATTGTTCAAGAGTTGGTCCAGCCGGTCGCGGACAAAAGCTTTGAGTATTAGAGGTTTAAGGGAGACGAACTAATCGACGATGACCTCTTTGCCGTGCGAGGAACGAAGACAACGAGCGCAACGGGCGGTGGAGTGAAAGAACCTGCATCCAAATTCCATAGGACCTACTTCATTCTAAATATCTTTTCAACGCTCTACCTGAGAAGGGTAGACAAGGAAAATAATCAAGTGCAAACGCGTGAACACTGTAGCGTGTCTGAAACGTCTTTATTACTTTTCGTGGCAACACTATCAAAATAAATAATTGTCATTATATCACATTTTATGTATAAAATTCATTGTTGAAAGTTTATAGTAAGGAACAACTTAAAAAAGTAATATTGTGTCTTCTAGGAATAGATTTATTAACTCACGCATTCTTATAGATTAGTTACAGCAAACAACTAAAGTAAACTACATTACATAAGCTAACACTGTAACTAAAGCATCTATTGGTATTAAACTTTATTTCATAACTAACAAAAAGGTTACATCTATATTAATATACAGACACATTAACTATCCAGAATATAACTTTCTGTTCACATTTCAATTAAGCTTATAGGTAATTTGTGGCAAGAAAAATTATCATGGCATTGCAGAATTTTATACACAAAAATATGTAGAAAGAACCATTTCATATTATGCTACGAAATTCTAATATACATTGAATATGAAATACAAAAATGTTATGATCAACAAATTCGAGTCTCATCTAATAAACCCAAAACAGTTTGGAGTATTGTCAACAGCTTTCGTGATAAAGGCACAAAAAAGAATGACATTAGAGTAAAGACCAACAATAATATTATACTATTATACTCTCTGACGCTACAGTGTCTAATGCTCTTATGAACATTTTACTTCCTTCGGTACAACCGCCGTTTTGACTTTTTGTATGATCTTATACATTTGAATTATAAATCTTTATTCTTCCGTCCTTTGTCACTGGCAGAAATAGGCACATTAATCGATAAATTAAAATGTTCGAACTCCAGTGGTTTCGACAATATTCCAAAAACTTAATAAAAAAATGTAAACAAAATTTAAGTAAACTATTAATGTATATTATTAACTTAATCTTGTCAACTAGAATATTTCCTGAAAAATGTAAATTAGCCATCGTGCAACCAGTATTGAAAAGGGGAAATCCCAATGATTATAATAATTACACGGCAATTAGTTTGTTAGCAGGTTTTTTTTTTAACTTTTTGAAATGGCCATAGAAATGCAATTGTCCGCTTTGTTTACAGAAAACAGTCTTCTATCACCATATCAGCATGGCTTCATAAAATCAAGAAGTACTCAAACTGCGCTATGTAGCTATCATTATAAAATTGTATAAGCTTTGGATGACAAGGAGTTTGTCGTAGCACTGAGTATTGATTTGAGGGATGCTTTTGATATGGTCAATCATGGGCTTTTATTATGTAAGTTGGATTGGTATGGAGGGGACCGGCAGGTAACCTGATAAAATCATATCTAGCTAATAGATCTCAGTGGGTACGTGTCAATAAGGTGTGTGGAGATAAATTACAAGCTAATTGCGGAATACCAGAAGGTTCAATTTTGGTTCCGTTATTTTTGCAAATGACCTACCTGGTTTTTTATCACAACTTTGCCCCGGTGTTGATGTAATTTGCTACGCGGACGATACCAACCAATTTTAATACACAATAAAGACTTTGAATGTATTAGTAAAAATGTTTCAAAAATTTATAAATCCGTAGTGGATTAGGTTACAAATAATAAACTTTGAATGTAGATAAGACATCTATTATTTCTTTTACTTTAAATAAAATAAATTCTCCTATTTTACAACTATGCAACGATAATAACATAGCGATATGTTCAATCACAAAAAATTTTGGGTATTAGTTTTGATTCAGAATTGCGTTGGGATGTCTACACAGACGATTTATATAATAAACTTAAAGAACATTGCTATGCACTAAAATTTATTTCACAACACTGTAGTAGAGATATATTGTTAGTTGTATACCACTCTACGATAGAAAGCCTCATAAGATATGGTATCATGAACTGGGGAAACAGTTCTCATGCTGCCAGAGTATTTTTACTTGCTGTTATGTATTTAACAATTTGAAAATGTTTTTATCTTTGCAAATAAACCATTTCTACAATACTAGACACGGGTATATAATACAACCAGCTAGCCATCGCACTACTCAGTATCAAAGAAGTTTTATATTTCAAAGGTGTAAATTATATAATACTTTAAAACCAGAAATTAAAGGCTCTCCCAACTTTCACCTATTAAAAAAAACTAAAGGGGTTTCTCCTAGAAAAGAACTGTTACACCATAGATGAGTTTTTTATGTAAAATATTTTTATGTTGAGTTATTAAATTGGTTGTATATTGTGCATGTACATGTGTATAATACACTGACAATGTGTATAATAACCTAATTGCAAATACACGGATATTATTATTATTATTATGTAGAGTAGAGCAAAAGACTAACTGTACGATGGATATTCAAGTTCTGTTGAACTATTCTACACCATCGCACCTTAAATAAGAACCATGTTGTAATACACAAAGCTCTGCAAGTTGCTTCCTCTTTGGTGTTATTTCACTTGTAGTGACCAGTATACACAATTAACAGGTGACAGTCTAGCTGTAGGCAGTTATATGCCGAAATATATGTATTGGTAACAAGGACGGAGATTAAAATAGGAACGTGTGATAGAAGAAACGTGTTCCTACCGTGTAACACAATTCGTTCCATATTCCAGTCTTTGATTACACAGTGAACCAGAGAACTTGTTTGGTCTCCATATTACCTTAATCAAAAACGCCAGTTGGAACAAATTCAGAGGAAGTTCGTTAAATTCTTACGGTTTACAGTTGATCATATGTATCCCCCAAGGAATTTTGATCAGTCCATTCTATTATCCAGATTTAATCCAACGCATCTTTAGTTTACAATAATAAATTTCGGTGTTAGCTATTTATATCGAACTCTACACAACTAATTTGACTGTCCAACATTAGTTCACTCTCTTCAGTTCCACATTCTTCGATTCAATTCGCGTCAACATGATAATTTTTATTTGCGTCTGACCAGAACAAATATCTTACTCAAGTCACCTATACAGGCTGTATTTGAAATAAAAGTAAAGACTATGAAAAATGGAAAGATATTATTTTATTAAACTTAAATCCAAAATATTTTGCGCAAATTCCTTCCCAGACGCGAGAAAAAAAATGACAAAGATATTTATAAAATATTTGTCGCGCCACTGTCGAATATTTTCGAACGAATATATGTATGTAGCAGAGGGCAGGTGCAGCGACAGGCGATATTTAACGTGTGCATTATTGAACTCTTCATTCAAAGTTATTTAAAAAAAACTGACACATCAGCGTTATCTTGTAGTTTTTACAACATCGGCAGCTGTTTTTGCGATCTCTTACATTAGATTAATCGACGTCAACATTCTCGATTCAATAGGCGGCGCATATTACAATTTATAAGGGAGATTTTAATTTTAGCATTCGCGTCGTAATTGAACAAAACATTTTTGGATTTATATTCTACATAATTGTATCTTACCATTCTTAATACTTTTTACTTTTATTTCAAATAGACCCTGTATACACAATGACCTCTAATTTCAACAAAATTTCTGCACAGGTTGATATTAACTTTGTTCACTCACTGAACCTAAATGTGTAGTAGCAATCAATAATCGTAGTTTAATACATTTTCGTTTTTGTAACTTGTTATTTTCTTTTCTATTATTTCAGCTGCATTGTTTGTATACACATAATTGTTATATGTAACTGGTAATATCTGTATACCAAATTTTTGTTCTGTAATTGGATTTGTATTCTCTGTTGCGCAAATAGATAAATATATAAGTATATATCATTATTATTATTGTTTGCCTGCGATGTTACGTACTTACGTACATACATGCTATATCTAATTATTTTCCGGCCAACGGACATTTTAGCATTCATCTATTTGTTCCATATTACTTTTTTACACTGCTCCAAGAAATTAACGCACCACTAAGAAATTATAAGAAAACAATAGTACATACATATATGACGGAATAGAAAAGTATATTCCGCTCTTCGATCACTAACAACCATTAATACTCAACTTTGTAGAATCTCTTAATAAATTAGCCTTTACAAATTAAAACACAGTGAAAATCAATGAAAAATGGAATAATTCGACAATCTTAATTAACGAAAGCATATGCTATTAGCATTGCAGCAGTCCCCAATCATGTCTAAATTCTTCTGCAGTGCTATGCAATCAGCTGTAGAAGTAATGCTGCTAAAGATCTTATGGTCATCCGCGTAGGTCCCCACCCTACAGTCCAACTTATCCAGAAAGTCATTAATATATATATTGAATAGGAGTGGGCCTAAGTTAGAGCCCTGAGGTACTCCAGTTGGAAGAACAAAACAAGCAGATGCAAAACCATTATATTGAACATAATAAGATCTTTTATGTAAATATGATTGTATGAATGATGTAAATTTAGGAAAACACCCAAAAGATAATTTAGAGATAAGCCTTACTGCCTTACTGAAATCTGAATATATAACATCAACTTGCCGTCCTCCATCCATGCACTTACTGACGAACTGAGTAATTTCTACTAAATTTGAAGTAGTTGATCTCTTAAAAAAGCAAACGTGTTAACAACTTGATAGATAGGGTTTAACACATGCAAATAGTTTAGTATGTAATAGAATCTCAAAAACTTTGCTGCATACGGAGAGAATAGTGATAGGCCAATAATTTTCTAAGCAGCAACGATCACCCTTCTTAAACACTGGCGTTATCCTGCCAATCTTCCAGCAATCTGGGAAAGTATTAGTTTGTAAGGCAAGATTAAAAATTTGAGTGAGAGGCTGGCACAACACGAGAGCACAATCACGAATAAAGAATTACGGTAATGCATCCTGTCCTGTAGTTATGCTTGGTTTCAACCTTTTCATTGCAGATAGCACTTCATCACGCGTAAGGAGACCCACATCAAGCAGCAGAGAGTGCTTATTAATAGGTCTATATGCAGGAGTTACAGTATAATGAGGTTGAGAGGTAGTAGGAAACAATTCAGCAAAGGCTTGAACAATATCCAACATAACATTGTTAAAGGAAGCACATCCAGGTATCCGAGATACGCCGCGTTTAGCAGTATATACATACATACATATATTAAACAAACTCATAGTCCTTGAAATGACATTGATATAGCTGTTTGTGAATTCGCAATATAACCAATTACAATAAAAAATTCTTCATCGATAAAATCAAAATTCGAACGATTATTGAAAGGTGCTATTATTAAATATTTGATCTCAAGTTTTGGCAATTTAATGATTATTATATGATTATAATAAAATTTCTTATTCTGCGTAATAGATTTCATTATTTCATTATTATAAAAGATATTTAACGAATTGCAGGTTACCTAAGTTTCCCAAAATACTTTTCTGTCATTTCCAAATCAATATCTAAATTAATAATAGCGAAATAAAGAAAAATAGATACTTGACATCCACTAACTGAATAATACTTTTAAAAATGTAAAACTAGATATAACCTGAGTCTTGTTAGAAGCGGAATCACACAAATTAGTCAAATAGTTATCTAATATTCTCAAGATATCATTACATGGGCTATTACGAGCCATAATTGGTTACAACCGACAAGTAAGAATCAGTGATTGAATACTTCAGAATCAATTGTGAGGCAATTGTCGACTTTTTACAACGAATAAATAACGAATGCAATGAAATCTAAAATGAGATGGTATTACCAATAACAAGCTATTGGAAGATTCTGAAGTACGTCAGAATTGTTGTTGTTACATTATAGAACACTTAAAACATGTTTCTAGTAAAAGCAGTGGGGTTTTCTTTTTTGGTTCACTTAAGCATCATCAAAACTAATGTAATAATTAATTCAATTATTTTCTTATTCTCTTACCACGCCGCGATTAAACAAAAGTTTGCTACCATCACTTTCAATTGTTATTTAGTAAAAAAAAATAGTTCAATTCTTCTAACATTGTGTATGCAACAGTAGGTCAGCATTTATTGATGCGCTTAACTTTATAGCGAAGTAAAACCTAAAGGACGCCTGACAATTATCTTGGTATAATAAGCACTGTTAACGTTAGTTGCTTGAGCATTTATGATATATCATGCAAGCATATTATTGAAATAAAATATATCGTCCGAAATTATATTAAGTAATTTTCAAATTCAACCCCTATGATCTGATTTATATTGGAAGAATTCTTCATAACAGCCCCTGCCAAATGCTTGAGCAAAGCGTTGGCATAGTTTAGAGAATATTTTGTTATAATGGAGAACGGTATGAACAAAAGTTCTTCAGGTAAATCTATGATGAAAATTCTACTAATTATTCTTGAATCCATCTCGCAAAATCAAAACGTACGATCGTTTATGAGAATTCTTGCTAGTTAGTTTGAACTTTTCAAGGAAGTAAGCTACGCTTTTCCTTGGTAGATGTTTCAAGACTTGTGATGATTATATCCATGCACCTGTTGCACATGTTGAAAGATTTTCTCACGCCGGGCTGCAAGGAAAATGTTTTGCTCGTTATTTCTTGGCTATTTTCCTTCTTCCCTTCTATGTGCTTGAAGTTTTGTAATTAGTCTGTCTAATTACGTTGCTTCAACGCAAATATTCAGCATTATATAATCTTTTCGTTAATGCTCTAGATGCATTAGGAAGTACCCTTTTAATTGCATAAATTTTCATAATTAATCTGTTTAGTTTCTTCCTTATTTCAACGCCAATATTCAATAGCTTTAACTAACGCTCTTCACTCTTAGGAAATGATACATATATTCAGCATTTTTCTACTATCCTTTTTTAAAACCCAATCAAAAATATAGAAACAAAATTTATCCTGTAAATTAAGCTTTCCACAAACCAATTCTATTAGTAGAGTTCTATAAAATTTGACCATATGTATTTACAATAATGATGAATGTTAATAATAGGTAATAATATTACAGTAAATCTGAGGTAGTGAAGCATAAACAATAGTATGTATTGCACGTTAATAATTAATCATTAATGGGAATTGACTATACTTTTGCGTAACTTGATTGCCTTCTAACGGACTCCCACTGTATAGCGGTCTGATATACCATCATTTTATTGCTTTTTGCCACGCCCCTATGTCGTTGTGTTCTAGAGGATTCTCATTTCCTCAATCACAGTTCCGAATTGTAACAACATAATTATTTAGATATTAGAAATAGTTCTAATAATATCACATGGTAAGTATCATGTCACTTGAGTTTGGCAAATGATAATTCAAAATATCAATGTTTTGATATAGTGGAAATTATAGATCGCACTATAGTATTACGACAAATACTTATTATCATACATATTTAGTATTGCCTAGCAGCGATAAAAGCTATTTAAAATATTGTTAGCTACCCTTCTATAATTCCTTAATTGTTGAAGTTTCTCCTTGCCACCCTCTTATATTCTATCTGCTTGCACTATCACCACTCTCTTTTCTGCTCTTGCATTTCTTTTCTACATGCTTCTTGCATTCTTGGATCAATATTCTTCTCTTAACTGGGAAATCTCTTTCTTTTGTTCGTTTCTGCCTTGCATATAAATTTGAAAGAAATCATCGATTGTCATCTTCCTTCCAGTTTGTCTCTCTGGTGTCTCTTCTGCATCGATAGCTGATACGCGTGACTTGGATCTTATTCCTGATTTATCCTTCTTTATACTTCCTATACCTACTTCTCCTTATGTAGGGTTCTTTATATATACAAATATAGTAAGTTTTGCGCTTAGATTGTGTGCGCCAATTAAATATGCTTTGTTATCCAGATAGCGGAAAGATTGTCACCAACTTCTTCTCTTATTTCAATAGAAATTTTGAGACCATTTTCAGAAATTCATTAATATCCTCGTTTTTACAAAATCAATGACCACTGGCATGTTTTCTACCAACTCATCCCCACACTATAGAAACATGATATTTAATCTTTAATATATGTATTTTTTTAGTATGCATGCATCATAAATCAATCAAAACACACCCATAAGCGTGCATAATCGGGCCTTTATCGCACGGCGTGCGTATAAAGGTTGCTTGGTAACAGCCAATCCCAAGCGTTTAATAGTCCAGTGTAATGTCAGGAAATGTCAAATGACATATAGGTACATGACACTCGATAATATGTATTGGAATTATTGATTTGAATTATTATTTGGACTTTGCAGGTATTAAACTTAATTCAGCTTCAGCAGCTAGTTTTTGAATTTCTGTCGACATTATTAATACAACAATGATTTTTAATAATTAAGTGAAATGTCAAAGGACATAATATAGAGACACATCTCACTCGATAAAATGTATTAAAATTATTGATTTGATTTCTTCTAGTTAAAATTATTGTTGCATTTATACAAAAAAATATCGTATGACACAGTGCATAATTAGCTTTTAAAGCACTCGTAACGTTAAAGCCACTCCGCTTCGCGTCGTGGCTTTAAACTCGCTACTCGTGCTTTAAAAGCTTGATTATGCACTAGTGTCATAATATACTATTATGACCTTTATGTAGGTACTTATCTTATGACGCTGATACTTCTACTTGTAGGTCAATTATAACACTTTTAATTCGATTATGGATCAATTTATTCCAGAACCTTTACAATTTATTAGGTTTTCGTTACACAACTTCTTCAGAGAAATTGACATTTATTCGTGTCAATTAATTACTTAATTAAAAGTGTTATAATTGACCTAGAAGTGGAAAAAAGTATCAGCAACATAAGATTAATCTTTAATATAGGCGATATTATTAAGGTAGGTACTAAACATATAGTACTGGACAGATCAAAGTTAACGATACATCAATTAAATGTAGGTATTGATATACATTGATAAATGAAAGACAGTGAAAACCTTTACAGTGTTCGTCAAATTTCGGACAATCTCTTTAGTATCTAGTATTACATGAAAAATCTGTTTATATACAAACAATTTTTATACATAATCGGTACCATTTTGCAGTAGACAGTTCCAAGTTAACGTTGGTGATTAACGTGTATCGGATTCCTGAATTTATTTCGACGATTTAAAAAATCAAGGTAACCAACGTTATGGCTCTATGGAAAGTAACGATGTTTTTATTCACCTTTTAATTTTTTAGATGCCAAATTATAGACAAAAAGATCTATAGAGATTAGGTAAATGACTCCGTGTGGTGGTACCCATCGGACGCGTTTCGAGGTGGCGGATAGGGAAGCCCAGGTCACCTGTCTCAATCTTTATCTTGAACAGATGCCCTGGGATGAGCGGTAATAAGCCTGCCAGATGCATTGACCCGAAGGCCTGAGCGGTCTAAACCCTGCAACATGGGGGATAGTGTCTGGCCCAGGTGAAAACCGGTCCGCGGGCCAACCTCTCGGCCCAGCTGTAGTGTCGTGGCTAAGGGCTTGCACCGAGACTAACGATGCTGGCGGCCGCTTCACCAAGTAAGAGGTTGCTGTTACCTCAATAAAAACCTAAATCTTAAGGTGGCGAACTAGGCCGAAGGGATGCGTGGCTGGATAGAAGACCAGTCTTTACTAGTCCAACCTTGGGGCAACAGGTGCACCCCATTGTAACCAGCCTTACCCCCGCAAGCAGGGCTCTGCGGTGGGTGGACCTTCCTTTCCCTAGCTACTCGTGGGATCAACCATGGACAGAAAATACACAAATAAACCAATTAAGCGGTACAACACCGCAAGTAAACAACAAACGGAGCATGCCATCCGAACGGAGCCTTCAACCTCCAATGTGAGACCACCTCACAAGGAAGGAACAAAGGCAATCTCAGCAAAGGTATTGGCTCTTCGAAAGAAGGGGCAACAAAAGCCAGCTCCCCTGCCTGATCTGGAACAACCTGGAGGCAGAGATGATCCACTGAGAAGTGGCCTCAGTGGAGCAGGGTGCAAATGGTACTATTATGATATTTCATACAAATGTTAATTCAATTCATAGATGGCTATTTCATATTAGACAAGTCAGTTCACAGAGATCTATTTTAATTTTGACATCTTAATTATCCTGCGTATAGATGGCGCTAATTTCGTTATTTATTTTGACCATATGTTATGGGGCATAATAAAATTATTAGGTACTTGGGACGGGGTTATTTTAGAAAATTATACTATCTCCGAACAGTAACAAATCACGGGTAAAATGTAAATCCCTACGAATATTAATATAATTATTCTATTCAAAATTTAATGTAAAAGAATGTGTAATTAGATATAAGGTTGTGATCTGTGCTTAAATCCGGTATATGGGAAATTAAAAACCAGTTTCTATGGAAATCAAAATTTTATTAGTGCAAGGAATTATAGACATTGGTAACAAGATATTGTGACACAATAATCTCATTGGATTTTAAAAAGAAATGGAAAAACCATGGAGATTAGGAAATTATTATTGAAATAATTGCAGTAAAGAAGATATATAGTACAAAATTTATATGTAATTCTAAGAGTAAAATTACTTAAAATACAATAGTTCTGGAAATGTGAATTCCCAAAATTCACAGTAACGTTTTTCATCTCCAAAGATTTATCAAAGAAGGAGTTTGCGGATTGAATATCCAGTTGTTTATATATATATCCTTTCTGTGGAGGGCATCTTCAGCTCAAGAACCGGAGGTAACATAAGGAACAATCACAGAAATTGCAGGAACAGTTTATTGGAAGTGCTTAGTTGTTAGAACATATTTGGATTAAGATAAGTAAAATTTAAGTAGCTAAATCATAGGGAACGCAGGTTAGTTTAGAATTTCCTTTTTAGAAAATGTATATTGAACAGAATAATATAGTATGTATTGCATTTACCCATTTTTCTTACATGTAGAGTTTTAAAATTAAATCTTTCAACATTTTTTTTTAGATAAAGTGAACAGCTCGATAAGTACAGGTTGATATTTTTGTTTAGAAGCCAACGTAACATTACTACGCTACCTCAATCAAGGGCTTGCACCAGAGGAAGCGAGAAAGAAGGCCGAAGAGCATAAGACTCTGGGTGAGCAAACAACCTCGTTCTCAGTACCGAAACGGAAGAGGAAGGAGACCACTCCCCCCCAAGGACCGGGCAAGAAGAGGAAAGAAGGAGGTGGGAAATACACCACCTCTACCTCCACTGGTGGCAGCTACGCAGTGGCTGTCAAGAGGGAGAGAATTGCCATACTGCCGAAAGCGTACCCTGAGACTACCCTCAGTGCGAACGATCAGACAGCAGTGGAAGAGGCAATTGTCGAGGAGATGCGTCCAGTTCAACATCGATAGAAGCTATGAAAAGCAAGAGATTATCATAATGTCTGATAGTCAAGCAGCCATTAGGGCGCCGAACTCCAAAGTTATCAGCTCCAAAATGGTTTGGGAGTGCCTAGATAAACTCAATGAGCTAGGCAAAAGAAATACGGTGAGCCTGTTGTGGGTTCCGGGACACACCGGAGTGAAAGGGAATGAAATAACAGATAACCTTGCTAAGAAGGGAGCCAGAACACCTTTTTTGGGGCCTGAACCTTTTTGCGGGATAAGTAACAGTGTAATACTGGAGAAGCTCAAAAGTGAAGTAGAGCAGAGAAAATCCAAATACTGGGATAATCTCCCCGGTATGAGGCAAGCTAAAACTCTCCTGGGAACATACAACCAAAAGAGATCCTCAGAATGCATCAAGCTCAGCAAAACCAAAATTCGCATATTGACAGGCATTCTCTCAGGCCACTGCAAACTGAACGGACACTTAAGTAGGCTCGGAATAACAAAAGATGCCGAATGCCGATTCTGCGGGGAAGAGGATGAATCATCCATTCATCTACTCTCAAACTGCTCTGCACTGTGCAAGTCAAGGGCTTTGCACCTAGGAGCACATGAAATTGAAGAAGGAGAACTACCTAATCTGAGGCCTTCCGATATCCTGCACTTCTTAAAAGGAATCGGACTAATAGGCCAGCTGTAAACACAGCAAGAGCGGGGGACACAATAGATCTTTTAGGTCGCAGTGGATTATCACCCCAGCACTGCACATACATACATACATACATAAGTAAATGACAGTGGAAGATCGTCAAAAGGGTTTAAGTTACCGAGAATTATCCGAAAAATATGAAATCTCAGAATATGGTGTGAAAAAATGATAAAAATAAATAAAAATGATGACATACCGTATACCAAACACCGCGCAAAGCAATATCTCGCAAAACCATTCCCAGAGAGGATGCGACGAGAATGTCGAAAACAGCCAACAGAATGTTCAAAATAGCCTGTCATATCATGAGAAATCAAGGATGCACTGAATTTGTAAATATCATCGAAAACAATTAGACGGCGATTAAATGAAGCTAATTTGGTCAACAACAAATGTTGGAAGAAATCTTTCATTAGCAAGACAAATAAAGCTCGGCGACTTAAATTCGCAAGACAGTATATTAACAAACCAAACAACTTCTCGACAAACATTATTTGGGGTGAGGAAATCAAATTTGAGATTTTAAACCAGAAAAAATGTAAAAGTCCATTACAAGAATGGTTCTTGCAGCGGACAGTAAAACATGGAGGAGGTAGCCTAATATTATGGGGTAGCTTCTCCAAGTCTGGTGTAGGAAATTTACTCGCAATTGAGGGAAGGTTGAC
>SMLS01073273.1:0-19160 GCA_004785975.1 Popillia japonica | reverse complement strand
TGATTTTGCTTATAATACATCTATTTTCTATTAAAAAAATAAAAATAATAAATATTCCCGCTACAAAATATTTAAAAATTAGTTGTTTAAACAACCGTTGATGGCGGTAATAAGATACAAGTAGTTAACATTGGAGTTTCCCATCTCTATTATCTCTGTTGGAAAGGTTAATTATCTAATAAATACAAGTTATTACCGTTTGCAAATTAACGAATTTTAACTTCGGGGTAGCATGAAGAAATAAAACAGGCAGAGTTTAAATACTTGTATACATTTATTCAAAGGTCCGAAATTAAATAAAATCTTTTGCGTATACAGGTGATGGAAATTAAACGAAATATCCACAAAATGTATAAATACGAAAAAATATCAAGCGGTTTATTAAACGGAATACTGGAGACGAAAGAAAAAAAGAAAAATTCTTGTCTGTACACAGGTGATAGAAATAAAATGAAATATATACAAATTACATGCGCAACAAAACACGTGGTTTACCACACGGAAACCTGAAGCAACAGATGAATTTACAAAAGTGGTGTGATGATTCTATATATACTAATAATGAAAAAGGTACAAGCGATGCTCACGTAAGGTACGAGCCAGATATCCAGGTAAATCCCTATAAATAGTTAAAAATCGATCGGTTAAATATTAATTATGTTGATAGTCATACGCAAGCTAACGGTGTGCATGTGAGGGTCTACTCTCGACACCTCACCGGAGGAAACAAACGCAGGAGCCAACGTAAACTCGGCTCGCCCCACGAACGAAACGGTGATGGTTCTGCAGTGGCCAACGAAAACTCGGCACGCACCACAGAACACTTGGGGCCAACAAAACATACATGCTAGAAATTGTTGAAACGAATCCTGGTAGAAATAAATCTGGCGTGGAAAGTGGATAAGCAATATATCATATCTAACTAATATGGAAGGAGTAACAGAATTAGTTTGGATTAGATTGTATTCTGTGAATGACTTCAATGTAGAAAAATTCTCAATAAATGTCTACATAGAAAGTCATCATATCTGTGAAAACACTTACATCCTATGAAAATACCAACACAAGAGCATTAGAAGAACATTACTGAATTTTCTGCGTCATTACTAGAATAGTTTGATATGTCCTTGAATTCAATTACCTCTTAGATCGAGATTTGTTTAACTGAATCATTAGTATTTAATCTAGTAATCAATCAGAGTGTGATAGCAATAGACTGAGAATTAAGTATAGCTGGCACAACTCAGGAAAATTAGGTTTACGTCTACTTTGATCTGTTATATACCTTCTCGTTTCCATACAGTCAAACCATACAAAATAAATGAATTTTCACTAACGTTAGCACTTGCATTATTGATAAGTCAAATCTGTTTGATACAAGCCGTTGTAAACATACGTAGAACGATACAACAATACTACTAATATTAGTATTATACTTAAGTGGTGTTTGGAGTTACCGGAATTACCTGTGATATTCCACTATAGTTATACATGATTAATGGTACTATATACGAATAAAAGCATATTATTACTGATATATATTAATGACTTGTTCTAATTATCTTTATTCCTCCCTTTTAATTTTTGAGTGAATTTTTTTATTTTACTTGTTATTTATAACTTGCAGTGCGATAGCTGCGACTTATAGGCCGCTATACCAAGAGATAAGTTTTAATTTGACGATCCTTTTTACATGAATAAATGAAGGATGAATATGAAGTCAATAAATACGCGAGCTACTCTGTTGGACAATTGTATGTTGTATGCTATCGCTGTCTAACTGCAAGTACCCACCATTGTTCTTTAACCTTGTCTAATGACTAGAAAATGCTATCGTCACATGGATCTTTTCGGTTTCACTCAATTCAACCAAGTCCGCATTTCGTACTATTACGAGGTGAAGGGAACGAATTGCTGGAGATGCGTAATTCACTTCAAGTGAAGTCGGTATTCGATTGACTTCGTTGTGTTTTTAATAAGACGTCGCTGGGTTCTCTAGATTTATAACTGCTAGTAAATCTTGATTGCGGTCAGTAATATTATTAGAATGAACTATTATACGCCCGAGGAAAAACTATTTATGGTAAAACAGTATTACAGTCGCAATTCAGCAAACATATGTACATGCGATCAGTTTGCAGTAAATTATCACGAAAGTTCCATTCCTAGCGCGAACATTTGTCGCACGTGCGTTTAAAGTTGAAGTCCCTCCTATTTCTAATCGTCCAGAATGCAATCCACAGGTTGCAAACAATATACCGGTGTGTGCTGGATACATCTGGTAAGCTAATGGAAAGATTAATCAAGACGCAACTGGAAAGCAGCATTGACGACCCGACAGGAATTTCCATTATACAGGATGGCTGCAGGAATAGATACCCTATTATGTTCAAAGTTCTTATTTAATACATAGATAAAGATTGCTAAAAATGTATACATGTTGGATAATAGTTTTGAATCATTTGTCCTGTTATGTTTGCTATTGATTCATTTTAGTAAACATGGGCGTTTCTATTATGTGCGAAATAAAAAATTCAGGAGATGTCACGCTGAAATTGGAGATTTTGTGGAAGATATTGGTCAATATTGTTCAAAATGTTTTTTCAGCTGCTACAGAATGAGAGTTGACGAAATAATGCAGCCGTAACGATTGACACTGTATGTAGCAAATTAGGAGGAAGTATATATAATTAATAATAGTTAGAAATGATATTAACGATTATTTATCAGATAAGATAATGGTACATAAGTAATAATCATTGACAAGGAAAAAACGGAATTACTTAAATTTTACGTATTTTTATGCACGAAACTGCGTATCTCTGATTTCTATATTTTTAGATACGTTACACTGATGAGATGAACTGTAACTGAAACCCGTATAAT
The DNA here is from genome assembly GCA_004785975.1 of Popillia japonica. NCBI lineage: Eukaryota > Metazoa > Arthropoda > Insecta > Coleoptera > Scarabaeidae > Popillia > Popillia japonica. The sequence continues at coordinate 16,274 of SMLS01073273.1, read as the reverse complement.
AACAAAATAACTGGTTCATTATTAAGGACATGCTCCTTAGTTGCATTCCAAGCATGCCACGTAGCACTATAATTAGACCTAGTGATCTTTACCGCACATTTCTGAAATTGTGTTTCAAGAGCTGGAAATTGACGTCTATTTGTCTGAAAAATTCTCAGTATAATGGTGACGGTGTGAAGTTATTAGTTGATATTATAGTCCCTTCTTTTCCTATATGCAGGAATTATGGGAAAAGGATTTAATGACACCGATGATAATGCTTGTCCAGATCGAGCAAACATACTTAATAATTGATTGGAATCAATAAAATTAACAAGCCAGGCAATTCTTTGGAAGTTACAGACCTGTATACCTGGGATATATTGGGAAGATGTAGTGGTTCACGACTGTTGGCAGCTTGTCTATTGCAAAATTTAAAGGTGTTCTCTCTAGAAAAGTATGAATTCCGTGAAAGAGTAACAATTTTTTTAAATTTCATACTTTTGCTAAGATAGCTAACCAAAAATATTTATAACTATTACTTGTTGTTAATCATAAATTCCAGTGCACAGATACTGTTGGTGCTGAAGTAGTAAAACTCAACCAATGTCGAGTGACCTAATGTTGGTTTATAGAGATTTACATGTACACCAGTGGTGGTTTCTGTATAGGAGCACATAAGCACGTGAACCCCCTAAACAATGCTCGCTTACAAATCAATAAAATGTCAATCTTAATACATTCGTGAAATATATCGCAGACAATCGAAACGACTATTACCTTTCTATACATCGCATTTTTGACGCAGGACGGAGCACGTGCTCCAAGTAGGCGGGGCTACGTTGATTTTGTAGAGGTATGCGGGCATAAGAGACGTAGCGGGGGTGGAGAGGGATACGGCAATTTCATATGAGTCGGAGCACATTAGAAGTGTGCACCCGTTCATATCTGTGCTGTTGTTTTCCAATTTAAAATTTAAAAATTCCCGCCATTCAGTAGTAAGTATCCGTTGAAATATATTATAGTTCAGGTGTTGTTCATGTTTGATGCATTACTTTTGTGTAACGGTTAATAAATAAATAAACAAAGTGTATCAAACTTATTATTTAATGCAGAAATACGTAAATAACCACATGTGCTCGATTCGTTACGTTTTCGGTTCATTTCAAGTGACTGTAATAAAGGATAGCTACCTACTACATGACATGTAATTTTTTTATATGATTTTAGTTAAAAATTGACATGTTTTCGATTTTGTGAACACCCTACGCTTTCGACCACGAGCCGCCACTGATGTACACTCGACTGAAAGAAGTTGTAGAACGATTTACATAGCGATTATATGTAAATTGTTCTACAACCGAATTTATCAATAATTTGCTCCAATATCTATATGAATTATTAGTGCTATCGCAGTTCTGAAGATATAAACATCGATTGATTGGCTTTTAACTCGTACAGACCCACCTAACATAATTTGACGTTCCTTATCTAATTTTTTAAACATTTGCTGATAGTGTTTACTATTAGTTTTTTTGGTTTCATTCTGTTTCCCATGTTATATATAACAAGTATTTTGAAAGATAACTATACGAACACCCTATATATTGCTTCAGTGGTAGCACTGCTGTAATCAAGATGTACATAAATATAGTTAGAAACTGACAGAATTTTCCTACCTCGTAATACTGTCGATGTATACTTTAATTTACGGCAAACACAGTCCTTAATTTCCGACTTCGAATCTCTACCAAAGAATACACGATCTCAGGAGAGGTATCGGTTTGGTATTGGATTTGGATTGATTATCCATATAAGATACATATGTATACGCGATTTAGAATTATCTTGTTGTTTATTTCAGATTCGCTATGAAATGCAAGATATGCACATATATGGTTTGGAATAAGTTGTAGTAATTACAGCGAAATCAAATATATAATTTCAAAATATAAAAAATTATCTAATATTCGTATGTTTCATTAGAAAAAAGATTTATTCCAGCCTTTCCAATATTTAAATAAATATGTAGTCTTTCTAGTCACGTACCAAACTTTTATTGTACTGAACAAATAATACGGAAACCTTTCTTATTGGGTTAGTCGAGTTCCATACTAAAACAAACTAATATTGTGTTCGAGAAGGTTCGTCAATAGCTTAGCTAAACTTCACATCAATCTTTGTTTGAAAAGTTCGCTTGGTAAACCGCGTTGAAACTTTTCAAATTTCATATACGAGAATTCTAGATAGACAATTTTTACGTACATATGGTTACGATTGTTGATAAAGTATAAATTTTGATTAAATTTCCGTTTGAAGCTGAACTTACCTCTTCAGGTAGAAATTATTTCTGTTACGGGAGAAAAGTGAATTAAATCTATAGGTATACATCAAGGTACCGTAGAGAAAACGTAATCGTGGAGAACACTGGAAAAAATTATGGTAAACAGCAAACGGAGGATCGCACTTCAGTTTCAATTTTCATCTACAATATGTATGCTTGTATATGAAAACAATATAATAGTGCAGATTTTAAAAGTGAAGCGTTTACATTGAAGCACAAGATAGACGTAAAATGTAGACGTTTTTGTTATAATTCGTATTCATAACTTCTCTTTTTTCATCGCAAGGAAATGATTCCGATAAATAATGTAAAATGTACGGCGATTCGTAATCAACAGTCCAGTTGAAACTTGAAGTGTGTACTCAACGAGTTTGTGAGAGCGCTTTATCTCATAGTTCCATACTTAAAAACTGTTCGCAAGTGAACGGAGGTGAAATTGATCCTTCTGATTTTGTTTGATGCATTATTGAATGTTAATAAACTAAAAATGTCGGATATACATAGTGAACAGGAAGGCAATGAAGATATGATTGCTGACATGATGTTTATCGCTGAAAGAGTTCATGCATTTCTGACGATTCTCGAAAAATCTCAAGTTCTAGCGATGAAACAGAAGAGAACTGCTGCATTAACCAAAATTGTCAAGGAATATGTGACTCATTTTGTAAACAGATGGAAAATGAATCTTCCATGAAAAAACTTAACAATATGAAAACTCTTCCCTGTGAGAAGGTGCTGTTGAAGGCCATGGCCGCAGGCATAGATTCTGTACTAACAACAAGTTGTGTGTAAAGTAAGAAATACATTTATGTCCACCATTAGTACGTACTTACTGTAGAAATTTACTTTTATTAGGAGCTCTTGCAATTGATGAGTCAACTCAAATTTCCTTACTTCAAGGGATGGCATTATGCTGGAAATTGATGCGTATCCGATGATTATAACTAGAGTTTTAGCTAGCACAATGTAATCGTACGTACTACGTAACACTTAAAGAAGTTACCTCCGAAGTCTAAATTTGTTTTTGGAAAAGCAGTCTGATGAGACGAGGTCGTGAACAACAGCTCAGCTTCAAACGACTAGGTTTAGCCTTCAACAACAATAACTATAATATTTAGCCACCAAGTTATAGAAAATTGCCGAGCCATACAACAGAGAACCTTCGAAAGAATATGTTGTCGTGTGAGCTCAAATTTACGCAATCTGTAATATTATAGGTACATATGTAGGTATGTGAAAAGCTAATTTTTATTTTAAGCAACTATGTAGGATTTTAGTATTTATATACAATCAAAATGAAGTATTTAAACGTAATTATGGACCTACTTTGTTACTGGAAATAAGATATCTCAAATCATGTTCTTCCTCTTCTTTATCTTCTTGACAATCTGCATTTGCTGGTTACTTACCTATCTTGCATAACACAGCATATTCAAGTATAACTTTTGGAATACTGCTACATTTCACTCTGTATCCATACTTCAGGATGAAAAATTGTCGTTTCAGTCGCTCAAATGCATGCTCACACACCACTGGCTCTGATGTAAGCAACCCGTTGAACGATCTCTGATATTCCCGTATCGTTAGTGTTTGGCCTCCTTATCTCGACTTCACACAGCCAAATTCTTCCATATACGCGAATCATGAACTGTTGCAGAACAACGTGCATCTTTACTAGTTACCACACAATTCTGATAGTATGTGACCTGCAAATTAATACCACTAAAACCTTTATATTTATATATTCACCTCCAAATTGGGCTACCCTTCCTATAGGAAGGGCTCAGTCAATAACTCCAATAGGTGTTAAGGACCGAACGCTGATCAACCACTTCTCTGTGGCTTGCAGGATTTGATTTTTTCTGCGGTTGGGAATTGAATCTCCGTGTCGGCAACAATTCATTAATAGTAATTATGGAACCTGTAGGCTGTCCCAATTCTTCAGCGCTCTGGAATTCAGGGTTCGCAAAATTAAGCATTTTCTGTACAGATGATAGAGCTCGCCGAGTTTCGTGATCTGCGCCAAGAAACTGGTTCGCACCAACACCACATTCTATTCTTGAAAATTAAATGACGGTTTCAAACCTGCGTACACCTTGGTTTGTAGTATTTTCTTGTACCTAAATGCGCCACAACAAACAGTAGGTACTGGAAGTACACAATCCAAAATCACAGCCCTTGCGGATAGATTTTAGCGTATCAAAACACTTCTAATTGCCTACGAATGTTGAAAGTAAGCTGGACAACTACTGAAACAAGTGCAGGAAATTCGTCAGTGGTTGAGCATATGCTTCTTTTTTGTAAACTTTTTAGTCCACACTAATCCTTCGAAAGAAAACCATTTTCTTTGCTTTCTATGCATATCCTTTGAAGGAACTGCTTTATTTTCTTAAAACAAAAGGTAAGGCTTCTTTTTGTAAATACGGCCTATAGAATCACAACCAAAAACAGGTACATTGGTTTGAGGCTCCCTAAAAATGCTAGTTTTGGTAATGTGAGAAATAACACTATATCATACAATGTCAATTGCAACATAAATATATGCTTGGAAGATATTTTTACATACATACATACATATGTACATATGAATATATGTACATACATACATGCATATGTATATCCTGGTTTTGCTTCCAGCAAAACGAAAAATTAAAAGATTGCAGAGGCGTAGGTGTGCGGCTGAATCTCATTCAACGTCAAAAGGTAATTAATTATATTTGTAGAGAGTAACAGTTATTTTTTATTACACAAAGCCGTTATGATTATTTACCTTGTTTTCAAGATCTTAATTTCTTAATTGATTATGCTTACGATCATATCTGAGATGCTGGTAGGCAAGGAAACGGAAGTAAAACAAGCTGGCTAAAATGCGTAAGTATACTAATACAATGCTATAACGAAAAGCTGTTTTAAATAGAAATTAAGCAGTAGATTTTGAAAAAACAGTTTTTGTCCTCATTGCTACCTATTTCCATAAAAATTTTTAACTGCATACGTATGTATGTATGTACATATGTAAGTTAGTAAACGGAAATAAGCATAAATTTGAACAATTCCGCCTATTTTGCCATAATTTACCGTGACTTTATATGCTACTGCTAGTAGTACTGATTGAGGCAAAGCCTTCTAATTAAAATCAAGGATCACGATAAACTTTACTTGGTGAAACGTAGGAGTGCTCTGGCTGAATTTGCTAACAGTACAGTGTAGGTTAAAAAGGCGATGCCTCCAAAAAAGTATCTGGACGGCTATAAAAGTCTGTGAGTATACATAATTAGTCTTGAGATACGTACTGTCTTCCACATAAAAACCAATATATTTTTGTAGACATCAGAGTCGTATACAAGTATAACTTGATCTTAATTATCTTCAATATTTGTATGGTCACTTGTACGTACTGTATAAATCTGAAAGCTGCTCTTGTTATATTCCATAAAGTAAAAGAATACTGCCGACAACGTATCATTATATTGGAAAGAGAAAGAAAATGACATAGAGAAAAAATATCATAGTAACAATAGCAAAACTCACAAGAAACGCGGTTTGGAAAAAGTGGTGATACAAAGGGAACGCCTTCACTTTATACTTCAATAATTCTGGAATTCAAACTATCTTGGTATCATTAGTTTACACGTACCCACTCTACCGACAAACTTGTACTAGTTGTAGTAACAAACCAAATACAATATCTAATAACATATTTTTGAAGAGTATTCGTTGGCAGCTATACCACAAAACAAGACTAAGTAAAAATATTGTGACGGCGAACTAAAATATGCGAATTCATTAAAGTCAAACATTTCAGAATTTTCTTTTAAAATAAAGAATGGCATGTATAATTCTTAAATAATAATAACAATAAATCTTTACTGCCAAATTACAAAGAAAATAGTAATAACAAAAATAATAATAATTATAAAAAATGCATCACCAATCACAGGGCGAATTCCAAACAGTGTCTACTTTCAAATTAGCCCTACATATTATAAGTTTGTACCGTAGAGTTTGCCTAAAACTACAACAATTCATCCGAAATATGCACCACCGCACCACAATGCAAAAGCTCCCGGACAACAATACCAAGGTATTCAAACAATATAAGCAATACTACTAATAAAAATAATAACAAATAAAAGTAAAATGGCAATCACCATCAAATGATTTATTGGCTTGAGTTTTCAACAAGATTATTTTCGTCAGGATCTTCGATTGTTATGCTTTTATCTGGATCGTCAAATCCTAGCCGAATGTTTAACAAAAATTTATAAACACCCCCCACACTCTCGTGTGAAATGTCTGTATTTTTTAAATTCAACCAATGTAATGATTTATTTGTTGCCATAGGTTGCAAAATCGACTCACTTTCAGATTCGCTAAATCAATTACAGCTTACATCCAGCCCCTATTCTTTTTCTGGCGTGTTGTTTATCATTCCTGTGTAGATTTGCATACTCCAAAAATATGATTATATTTTCTACATCACTCTACGTTCATATTTTTACTCCATATCTGGCTGGTTTGGACTTCATGTATACTCTAAATGGACATTTGATACGGAATAGAACAAACTGTAACACAAACGTTTCCACTAGAAATGTAAGCTTTTCTGCTATTAAAAGCAAACGTATTCCATATATCCTTAAAAGCAAATTTACATTTTTTCTTGACGTTCTAATCGCGCATCTATAATTGTCAAATCTAAGTAATTCTTTCTTTATGTTTCTTGACATCGTTGCGGCAAAAATCATACGTTGTAATACAGGATTGCGATTATTCCGTAATTCTAGAATGTGTTCTCGACACGTTTTGAGAGATATGACACTAATCAGCAGACCCAGAAATGCTTTAATTTCGATCTGGCTTGCACATCTAAAATATCATCACTTACGCGTAAGTCGAATGCGTGTTTTCTATTGTTTTCACTATAACCTGTAAGTTTAAAGTTTCTAGAATAAAATATTTCTTGCAGGTCACCGCCTTACAGATGGTTTGTATCTTGACCATCTACATAGTACCATCTTTCGTCAATATTGTGTTCACGGCATCACATTCTGAAGATGACAAACTATCAGCAACCTCGGGTAACTCTCGAATCGTGTCGTCGTCATTTTCACTTACTGTCATTAAATACATTGTCTTCAGTCTCTGATCTATCTTCATGAGAAATATCATCATAAACCCATACCATCTTTGTCATCGTATTGTGGTTGTGTGTTTGCAGTCATTTTTGCACATGTTTTTCTAAATACGAACACCTCCATTTATCTGTTTGGTATTTCTTGCAATACAAAATTTATCTATGTATCTTCTCTTCCAATAGATTTCGTTCACTATTAAAGATACTAGGAACGCTAAATCTAAATCAATTGACAGTATTTCTAAAACGTTAAGTCTATCGTGACATGGCAATAGACGACTTCATACTGTACGTCTAACCCTGCTTCTGAAGGTGGCTATTCGATGCGAGTATTATCATTATAATGATGCGAAAAAATTTTATATTGACTTATATTGACTTTGAATTAAGAAAAGGTGATCAACTATTCGTTGTTCGTATCGTCAGGAATGTGCAGAACATTTCTAGTGTTATATGGCGTTTTCTGGTGTATAGATAGTGAATTGCTTGTCAAATTTTACTGGTATTGTTCAGGTAGATACCAGTATGGGCAACGTAAAGAAGAAAGCAAGGAACAACCATTGAAAGTACTGGAAAAATATTTTATTAAGTTTTAACACTGACGTATTCTATACATGTATAGGGCAGCAATGCAAAAACTGTAGGGGAAACCGGTATATAGTGGGACAATATATTTCATTCACGATTTTTAGTATCAAATGTTTATTTGTTTGAGACACGGTTTCTACGAAAGGTTGTAATTGGTATTAAGTTTATACTGTTATCAATGAAAATCAATTTTTACTACATATACAGTTTAGTTTTTTTTTTCAATGGTCCCGGTATATACCATATGTCCCAGTACATACCACTGCCCGGTATATTGTGGGACTTGACATGCTATATTATGGGACACATTGGAATATCAAAGAAAAAAATAAAACTTTAAAATATTTATTATGTACGATCAAAAGGATAACTGTAAATACATCGTTTCACATCAATATACACTGAAATCAGTTAAATCAACATTAAATTTAAACTTTTTGGAAGCCCGTTCAGTACCCCCCGATATTTCAGGTTTAGGTAGTTTCATTACTATATCTTCCTTCTCTTGTACACCATCATCTTTCTTTTCTGGATATGTAAGAGTCCATCCTAACCCTTTTGTGAGATAGGTTAGGTAGTAGTCAAGATTCTAAATCTTTTCTATTTTGGCAACATAGAATCTAATACTTTGTAGGAAATTTTACTAGTACAAAGTTTCCTTCGGATAAACTTTCGTTTGGAACTTCGTTTTCTTCTGTAATGCTATTGTCTGTTGAATCATTGCAGATTTTCTCTAGTTCCACGTCACTCTCCGAACTTGAAGAGTCTATAAATAATTTTCTCTTTAAATTGTTTTTCATTTGTTGCTCAGTTTTATTCGGTTTGTGTTCCTTTTGGTGTTGTTTCATTTCTCTTAATCGAATCTTTTGTATTTTCTGTTCGTGGGCCAATTCAAACAAAATTATTATGCTGGTACATAGTGGGACAAACTAAAGACATGTCCCACTATACACCATCACAGAATGTCCCATTATGCACCACCACGATTTCTTGAAAATTTAAAATGTTTAAATTTGCCGCTTCGCTGTTGGTGTATTTTTGAACTTAGTAACACAAACCGTAAGCGTTGGTGAGGTTATGGTAAAAAATTGAAAGAAATTTGAAAGTAAATTGCTAATTAATTATGAAAAAACTGTAAATCATACAAAAAAATTACAGTGCTACCTCACCTTGACTTTATTAGTTCTCCAAAACTGTATAATATTTAATTTGCTTTTCACAACTGTTGCATCCCTGACACACCAAACGTTTCATACTCAACTGGCGGTAGTGATAGATAAATATTTGGTAGTTGAAAAGTGCAATGTCCCACTATATACCGTGTCCCACTATATACCGGTTACCCCTATTCACTAATTAATGTATTTCATTGTCAGTGTCCAAGGCTTTCGAAAGCAAATGACAAATACTGTTGTTACTCTAAACACCGTGCCAATTCAATACCTAAATAGTAATAGTATTCATTTACTTTGATGCTCAAAATGTAAGAACTGGCATACCTACCACAACAATGGAATATTGTAGATGAATGACAAAGGAGATACTAATTAGTTTAAAATTATTATAATAAAAAACAAGCACAGAAATTTCAAATAAACAATATTTATCTGATAGTAGATAACCAATAAATGACCGAAATATGTAATACGAATACGCAATTCTAAAAATCTAATCAATTAACGATTATAATAATTAATTTCCTTTCTGTTATTTGCTTGTTTCCGTATACTAGCGGCGAAATCTAATAATATATTCTGTATACTATCTACGTGTTATATATTTTATCCGTAATTAACGTTTACTTATTGCATACCTATCGATAAATATCATCTACCAAGAATAAATTATCATTCATAAATTAATTTGAAAGTTTGCTTTTGTAGTATATAACACACATAGTACTTCGCCTAGTTTACAAGTGACTCCGTGGCGCAACGGTAGCGCGTCTGACTCCAGATCAGAAGGTTGCGTGTTCAAATCACGTCGGGGTCAAAATATCTTTTTTTTATTTGCTGTATCAGTAAAAATTCAAGTCATCAGTTCCTAATTAATGCAATTCGTAACTGTAATGTTTTAAATCTGCAATATATTTTCAGATTTCTTTGTCGCAATTTCAGATGGGAATAAATTATGGTAAATTTTTAACCAATAGCGCCTTGTTTAATTTAAAATTTTAATGCAATTAAGTTTCCGTTGAAAAGATGGTCTGAGATTTCATTATTCCCAACCTATTTCCGCAAAATTTGAACGATTATTGCAAATAAGAACGTTATTTTCATATAAAGCCTAGAAATATTTTCCTAGTCTTTTTTCTGCTAGTAATTATTACTAGCCCACCATCTGTAATTAAGTTTTCTTGTTTGTCCTTTAAAAAATTCATCTTGAGTGTTGAGACGAGTTGAATGACATTTTCAGCTCTAAAAATACTTCGACAATATCTTTGCTGCTTTTATGCGAGCCAAGACAATGTTTCCCTTAAAGATTAGGAATAGTTAATGTACACACAAAAAACAATTGTACTGGAAGATAGGATATTTATATGCAAAAAATCTAGTAAAGTGTACGTATGTACCACACAGTCCGTTGGATTAATTAGTCAGGAAAATCACTTTTATGTTAATGAAGTTCCTCACTTAATCTCTTAGGATAGCAGTTACACACAAAAAGCACGACTTAGCTCAGAAAATATCAAGCGCTCCTCATAAAGAATATGTTTTTCAACAATAAAGCTATTATCAACACGCTAGTAATATTAATCTTATTATCGGGTTGTTTAAGCGGTCTTATTGACGAAAAGTTTAGTGTTTTATAACTGACACAGTGCTATTTGTGGTTTATGTTCATACATTTTTTTTTCTATCGATTTGGCGTATCCACATTATTTATCAAGAGTTTGCTAAAATTGCCATATTGTTTTGTCATGCTGATAAACCATTCTATAGTATACCTAATTAATTTTTAAATTTTCATGTAGTAACAAAATACTGTTTTACTGGCTACTGTAATACTGCGAAATAATATTGCAGTATTCATTAAGTTAGTTATTCGTCTCATTACAGAGACTCTTTAATTTACGAAAAAAAAACTAGCTTATGTCTTATATTATACGAGGCACGAAGAGAACGTCAAGCTAGGATAATTTATCATTCAGTTCTTTCATTCATTGGATGGCGTAATTTATTCAAACACGAAAATTTATAAGCGCAAGGAATGGCACTTTGAACTGAGAAAATTCCATTTCAGATATGTATCTACTAATGCACAGGAAAAAATAAAGGACTGGATTAAACAGAGAGCCGTCAGAGGGCAAGCGTTTCTAGCGTTTCAAAAATGATTTATATAAACTATGTGTAAATTACCAACCAGATAGCTTTGTTGTTTCGTCAATTTTTTCGATTAAATAAACATCCGAACATCATGCACAATGACTATGTTTCTGTCGATAAAACTGTCTCTTTTTGTGTCGACGTTTCCGCTTTCCCCTTTCATCGTACCTACGTTCCATAAATTTTAGTGGCATTTCGGACCTATTTAAATAAGGAACGAAACAAAAGTAATGGCGTGGCCAATCAAATATTACGTACTTTCATAATACTAATGATAATAGCAATAGTGAATATTCTTTCAGATACCAAAAAGCAAGAAAAAAAATTACAAAACAAAGGCCTGAAATCAAACTCAGAACAATACGCAGTCTGTGTCTCAATCTAGCCAAAATACAATTTCTATGAAAGAACAGCAAAACAGCCAATAAATATACACATATACTAATATTTTACAAACTGAACCCATGGGTTGTTATTACAAAAAATATAACTGAATATGTTAAGTATAGCGTTGAAAATAAATAAAAACGAAACAGTTAAGAATCGACAAGTAGCCAATCCAAATCCAGTTGACGGGCTTAAATGAATGTGCTGAGAGGTTCAACACAATTTAACAATACCAAAGGAAACATATCTTTTAACATAACTACATATTGTATACATCACTTCTAAATCTTAGATGCGTATAGAGGTATAGCGGAGTCTTAAACTTAAAAATTTTATTGTAGAAACAGTATTGACGAAGTTGGAGTCAGCTGCGCATATTTAATTGTGACAGTTGATGAGAACATATCCATATTTTCTTAAACCGAATGAGGAGGCAATTACAGAAATAAGCACTAAAACCAAAAGTTTTATAATTATATCAATCGCTGGTGGGGTGCAGGCAGAGCTAAAATTTGCACTAAAGCACGACTGGAACGTAGGTAAGAAGTTATGATGAGATATATAATTCTGAATCTGTTAGAAAATATCCTGAAATACATCTCGATTGAAGGTATGTCATAATTGCGTCAAATATATCGTTTTCCGTAATGCTACTTTTCGATCAGTATGTGAAATAAAAGAACATGCACTTACAAGGAATGTGCCAATTGAGTCTGTATTATATAAATGAAATGGATACGAAACGTCATACACATGATTAGGAATTATGAACAAGATGGTTTAGGTTTAATTACAGTAGTAGTCAAAATTAGAAGCTGAGCGATTATGATGATCGTAGTTGTGTCGTTCAACAAGTAATTTTACAATGGCAATAAGGAGCATGACGACTAAATAAACCGAATAATAGAAAATTGAAAATATGACTTTTATCATCCACATCAGTGAAAGCAAAAATATTATGACATGTTGTACACCTTCCGACAGAATTAATGTCGTCGTCTATAGCGCCGTGTTTATCAAAACTGCTCACCGTTTGACCAAGTACGGCTTCGGTCGGCATCGGTTTCTGTAGGTAGGAGATTTATTGGGCTATTAGTACCTATTTAAAACACCGGACAATTGTGTGGATCACGTACGAGAATTGAAATTATGTGTTGAAAATGTATACATATACCGATATAAATCTACAAAAGGTTATCATACATAGGTTACTTTAATTTGCCGATGTCATTTTAAAATACTGTTAATACACAAAATTTAAATGCACCGGTGGAAAGCATCGTTTTTGTTGCTTATTATATTATATATAAAGAACAATTAATAATAAACACGGACATTTGTTAGAAAACTGCAGCTACACACTAAATTAGAAAGATTATTAAGGTTACGAAATTTATTACACTTACAATAATTAGACACTGCCATTCAGATATATGGATCATAATTCATCATTATTATTCGATTACATTATTTTTTTTTTATTTTGTTTCGTGAAGTTCTTCCTCCCAACGCGAGGATTTAAAAATTCAAACCCAAATACATACTACAAATGTATGATTTATTATGTAAAGTAAGTAATTAATATAACTCTCTTTAAATAGATCCGTCCAACTTCTGCTACCTTACCTTTTTTCTTTAATTTGATATACTTTAAAAATTAAATAACCTATTCAATAGAATCAAAACGTTGAGTTCCTTTGTAAACTTCTATGCGCGAAAGCTTGAGCTGATATTTCTAGTTAATTTTTTATTTTCCCACAACGTGCTTTTTGTCTTGTTCGATTTTGCCTCTGCATAAATTTGGACTCTTGTTTATATAATGACTTGCTGACTTTACATAACAATATATTGTTTTTATTATTATACAAACAGCAATTCTACTGGTAGTGATACAACATTATTTCGAATTTTAATCAAAATTTACTAGTATTTATGAAACCATAATTAATGATACTTGAAGCCATAGTGAATTTATAAATTATTCTAGTTTTGTTCTCTCTATATTTTTTAAGATAAGTATAATCAAATTAATTACATAAAATTTAATGGCAATATTAAACTTCATGCGCATATCAACTTTATTTTTTCAAATATGTAGTTTACTATGCAAAGAAAGTTATTAATACAGCCTTATTTGTCATCTATACAATTACTTAATTACTTACTGTTAAGCGTAAATATGGCCTTGCCAATCACCTCCATGTGTGAAAGCTATTTAAAGCATATTTAAATTTCGATATATACATTTTCAAGAAATAATTTCAATTCTCCTACCTGATCCACACACTTGCCCCCGGTGTCTTAAATATTAATACCCCAATAAATCACATACCAACAGAAACCGATGCCGGCCGAACACTTGCTTGGCATGATGGTGAGTAGTTTTGATAAACACTCCGCTATAGACGACGACATTAATTCTGACGGAAAGTGGAAAAAAATATGATATAATACCTCACAATAATCAGAAAATCCATGAATCGGGCCAATGTTAGCATTGTTAAGTACATACATCTAAATCACTGACTCATAAATCAAATAGTCAGGCAAACGTACATATATGCTACTCCTGTTGGTTCGTGTTTAAATAAATCAATCTGTAAAATGACAGTTGATAAAAGGCGGCTAGAGGTACCAGGATTGACGCCGCTCAACTCGCTCCTGACGTGCCGGCCATACGAACTGCAACCAGAGGAGGTTCTGTTTTGTAAATCCACATCCCTGTGATGTAATTTTGTTATTTATTAATTATTAATAAACTTTCTTAAATTTGATTGACTTTCTTTTTTTGCTTTTTACCTTTGACTCATATGGGAATAGACACTTTTTTTCTTTTCCATTGGCACCCAATCACAATCCCTATAACCCGCTAGGGATTGGGTGTGTTCAACTTATTTTTTTAACTTATTTTTTTATTATTTAATTAAAATTTTGTTAACCCTAGTGGTTACAATATGTACGTCGCTATGACGTCATTTCTACGCACTCAATCCGCTCACACAAAATTGTGATGGAGTAACATGAAAGTATCATTTTGTAGGTATATTACTGTTCAACAATATTCAATCAAATTAATATATTTATGTACCTGTATTAAAATTGAAAGAAAAAGTACATTTAGTTTTATGCTCACATAAACTGCTGTAAAGAAATTGACTAACGGAGTAATATCTTGAAATCAAGATGCATTATTTGCGAGTTCGCAAATTTGATCTTGCTTGTTGTACTTAAGCAATCCATGTTGCAGATTCATAAATGATAAGAGCAGTAACCGTTCCATAAAGTATTTACTGCCCAATATTAACTAACTTTAGATGTGTATGTTTCTTAAACATGCGTTTTCTATATTCCAGTAGGTGGTATGCAAATAGAACGAGTTAATATAACTACTTTATTATATTATTTATACTAGATGTTATCATAAAAATCAAGAGCTTCATCAGTAATTGCCAAAATATCTATATTTTTGGCTACGAGTTCTTAGTCCTGCAAGTAGAATTACTGATGAATGAAAGTAAAACAAAATATGCTGATGTCGTATTTATACGAGACGAAAGCTTTATAATGTCAGATTGTGCTCTTGTATCTAACAAAAACATAATTGTCTTGGGAGCTACACCAGAATTACTGTCGTCGCACTAGCCAAGAAACAGTAGCATATCAATTACTTTTTAAAGGTGATGACTTCAGAGCAGCAATTGCGATACTCTGCAATCGAATGTATTCGTTATGAGAATTAGTAACAGCCAAGGTTAGTTTGTTGTATTAGATGTTACTAGCGGTCCATGAAGCAATTGTATTTACCCAATAATTTTCATATTTTTGTTGTATTTATTAAATAGTATAGCCTAGAAAGTTGGAATACATAAATAAAAAAAAATACAATTTTCATAAATAATGATATATTAAATGTGGTTATGAAAAAACATTTGCTTAAAAAGAGCATTACTTGAAGCATACACGAAGGGGATGTAATTTAGATATGTATATTTTCTGGGATACCATGAATGAAAGTGGTTAGTGATATTCAAAACAAGCATGGGCTGTTCTGCTGACATCTTTAGTGTCGGTTTTTCCCTATCTATCTGGCGCATCCACCAAAAACGTTACGCAGATTGTGTAGAAAGAGCGCGCGCTTGGTAGCTATCAAATTATACTAATTACAGAAATATTGTAACCAGTAGCTATCTTACTCATATCTACATAATTCTGTATATGTGGAGATTTACTACTACGAATTCAACTGAAAACGTATCCATCAATTTGGAAACTAATTAAGGTAATATGCACATCCGGATTCTTCGTTCTTAATTCTCAATTATGGTCATCTCATAACGTACGATTAAGGAGATCGATATACGTATATGGTATAATTGTGAAAAGTTTGATAATAATAGTTTGTGGAATTGATTTATGATAATATTCCAAGTATATGTAATATAAAATGTTGGGTTCTACTTTACTATTACTATAATTCTAAACCAAATATCATCTGCATCTGCTTTTTTATAGC
>SMLS01073272.1:0-17004 GCA_004785975.1 Popillia japonica | reverse complement strand
CATCTAGATATATGAAGTAGATACGTCATCAGTACACTAAAAGAGTTATTAGGTGGAAAATGCAACAAAACAAATTAAATAATGTACACAGGAAATATCCCACTAACAATAATAAATAGGTATACTTATAAATGTAGAAACACTACCCCAAATACGGAAGATATGTGTGTGCTAGACTAATATCTAAGTTAATCGCAATATTACAAGTAATAAAAATGGCAACCCTCATGATTCGATAAAATACATAAATACCTCTATTGCAATACTAAAGCTAATGGGCGATACTATCCCTAGATAATAATATGCCTAAATATGTATGTATTGGTAATAAGTATAAATAGTAATACGATTAATGTGATTAATAACGTATGTATAGGTAAAATTAATGATTATATGCATGCTTACAATAATCTAATATTTTTTAGTAATTTTATTCGGGCAAATGAGACGGTAAATGTTGTTGTAATAGGTTGATTGACAATTATTTATATGTAAATGAGATAGATACAAATTGGAATCAAATGAACTGATGAATAAAGTAAGCTTTATGCTACTTTTGACAGTATCATTTGTATTATTGTATTGTATGTAATTAAATTAGTATTTTCTGTGACTGTGAAGGAATTGATGATAAAAAAATAAAACTGGAAATATCTCATTTTCAAACTAACTGTCACATGTCAACATACAGTGCTGCACAAATGTTTGAAATAATTAAACTACTGTTGTTTTCATTTCTTTTTAAAAAACCTCGAATCTATCTTTCTACCGGAGAAGTGGAACATTTTCAAATTTTTAACGGGTTATTTTATGACGCGCTGAAGAGGGGATGGAGGGAGAGGGAGGTATGGTTAGATATTAATATGAATTTCTGATTAGACAAATTACAAAAAAATCCTCATTGATCTTTTGGAGGTATCGTGACCAATAATGGTATTTCGAGCAATATTAGGCGTATTCGTTTAACTGTTTGGTCACTTTAGGTTAGTTCAGTTTCTTACGAAACTGCTCTGATTGTGTTTTTTTAAAATAACCAAACTCAACTAATTAAACTCACCTTCCGTTACTCCTCTATTAACCACCCTAAAATTATTTTCACGTAAACGGTTTGAATATTGGTCACTTGTACGTTTTTTTTATGTTGCTGATTCGGTGACTTCAGATTTTTGGTTTATTCCGGTTTATTCACTTTAACCAAAGTGAACTAACCAAACAGATAAACGAATACACCTATTGTTTACAGAAAGCTGGGGGAGTTACTTTTTAATTCAATGGCATCAACAAAAGAATTGTAGTGGTTGTTCTTGTCGAACTGATTGAATTGAGCAACAAGGAGAGACTTGAATTGTCTACACATTTCCATGATTTGGCTGCATTAGATTGTCTATGGTGTCATCTATCATGAAATAATTGGATTTGAGGATCAGTGAGGAAATAAGAGAAATATAATCCAAGAAGCCAATCAGTTGCTTAATTTCGATGGAATGTATTGCTGATATGTTTTCAATTTGGTGCCTGCTGTTCGGTAATAAAAAGTATTCTCTGCAATTAAAGTATTAGTTTTTGCAGTTAGATAATAGAAGCCTACCTTAAATGTTTCAAATGTTACCCTATGACAATTATTTTCAAGAGTAGAATTTGATGAAGATGTCATGTAAACAACACCGGTGTGGGGGTTAAGAGGGGCAAGGGGGATGGAGGTAAAAGTGAGAAAGCAAAATATTTGTATTACAGTAATAATATCGATACTTCGAAGTTTTTTCGAAAAAACTTAACAATAATAGTAATTTGTTTCACACTGTATGTACATAATTTATTTAGTATTTTTTCTTAGGTATATAATTCCTACGTACACAAGATATAAAATATTTTCCACTTTGGCGATAAACTCTGAAACAGTAATATATGGTAAAGTAAAGCCTGTTGTAAAATCAATGTGTTCATAGATTCTACTTAATTCCTATAAAGTCATTAGTAAAACAAAAATAAACAAATGTTTCAAAACTTTTGCCATTGTTCAAAATATTTCATCTACCTTGTATGTCTATATATGCAGTCAGTTCCAGTATCACAAAATATTTTGAATTGGATTTTTATAATTGATCAATTTTGAACGTTTTACTTTCAACGTAGTTTTAATCTTTTTAGCTTCATAACTATTATGCGACTCAAAGACTATAAGTACAGTAAAAGCACTAGACCAAAAACAAATTCTACAATAATATACACCAAAGTGCCTCTCTTATCCAATTCGAATATCCTGTGTTATATGGAACGTTGACGTTTACAAGATACCCAATAAATAGTAGGGTATTGTGTGTACGATAGAGCAACAAAGACAGCAAATAGGAAGGAGCCAAGTCCTACTTACCACTTGAGTTCCATGTTCGGATAAACTGTGACGGCCATGAGAATGTTGAATTTCCAACGTCTCCTGTAAACCACATGACGCCATCAGAACAACTGAACAAATGGAGGGAAGGAAGTTTGGGTGGATGCCTCCAGCAAGCGAGCGGCCGAACTGGGCCACTTCATCACACCGGACGCTTAGGAATTCGGGGACGGTGGAAATTGAACGGGTCCAGCTATCGGAATTAGGTATTTTCAGGATGACGAGGACAGGACGAAATGATGCAGGAAGGGATTACACGAATGTACAAGTGTACGTATATAACGTTAGCGGAGGATGGGTGACGCTATTGAATAGTAGACATATTCTATGACTGAATGTAACGGAGTTTGCTTTGTATAGGTAAGTTCAATGCATACATATACGAACTTTGATCTATCACATGGAAATACATAGTAGGGTAAATGATATCGGGTAATTCGATCGTTACAAAATTCAAGTTGCGGACGGTATATGCGGAAAATTTAATTAGATATGTGCGAATAGTCAAAGTCCCGAAGATTTTATTGGAAAAAGTACTTTTATTTGAGCCATTATACGCATTTAATACAAATAATAAATACTAGAATTATGACTAAAGAATTAATATTTTTATGAGGTGTAAAATATTGAACCTATACTTTCAAGTCCTCGGCAAAAGAGCAATAATTATAAGTAAAATATTTGCTTTAATAAACATTAAAACTATTATAATATTTTTAGTCCCATTTGGTTATACCATTGCTGTAGAAATATAATTGCATAATTTTGAACGAAATAATGGCAATTGTTATTTTACGGCATTGAATATGTATACCCAAACAATTGCTAGTGGCTTCGTAAATCTATTATTATCTATTCATCTGTACTTAATTGCGGTAAAGTGGTTGTTTTTGGTTTTATTTTATTGATCAACCTACGTTTCGTATAACCATCTTCTTTCTTTCTTCGTCTGAATAGATTCTTCTGTTTTAACTTTTATACGTCATTATAACGACTGTAAACGAAACGATTTAAAAATACCTTGAAATTCGTAATGAAATATTTCTCTTGTTTATTTGACGATAAACTGAGAAAATCGAAGAGGATGTTTATTTTTCTGATGAACCGGGAACGAATAACTAAAAATTATTGCTTCACTGGGAGAAGCTGTTTTAAAAATTATTTTATTTCAGAGAAAAAATCTATAAAAATACTAGTATGCATTTAGTTATACAACATTTAGCATACAGTAATTGTATCACTGGATTTGTAGAGCTATTTTTAAATATAGGGAATTAGGATGATGCCGACTGTGAACATTTGGACATACAGAATAGTGTCCTTGTAAACTTTAATTCTGATAAAAATTTTTAAGGTAAGTTGGTTTCCAGCTAGTGCAACTTTTTACTGATTATACTATTAAATAGTAAAGCCACTTATAATACTGACAATCAAAATTGTAGTTGGAACAGTAAAATTTACTTTTAAAGCTGAAGTCATTTCATCAATGTCAACAAACACTTCCACAAAATAACAGAAATTTCTCTTCGAGGACAGCATTTCCCTCAATACAAATTCAACGTATTATTTACAGTTTGTTATGCACTCAAATTCTCTCTCGTTCTAAAATTTCTACTTTTCTCATTCCAGACTTCTTCTACATTCTCCACGTTTCAACGAGACGAAGAAAAAACGTCTTTCAAAAACAACCAATTCTGGTCCCGCGAATTTGCTTAAACTTCGTTTCTATCCTTTCGCTCTTCGATTCCATTTTTAAACAAACAACTCCCGGTTACGTAAATCATTTTACTAAACCAGTTCGTCAGCCCAGACGCATCCCATCTCAGTTTGAGTCTCGCCGCTTTGTCGGTTCCTGTGCGATGATTGGGAGCGAGCACGTACGACTTCGTTTTAGCTTCGTTGTAAGCTTATATTTAGGAAATGGCGGGTTACAGATTGAATCTCGTGCCTGTTAACGGATAACATCACGCAAATTTTCACACGAAAATAGAGATACCAACGGCTTTACATTTCTAGTGTACCTAAACATTCAATACAAATGACAAGCCTTCTGTTTGAAAAATGAAAAGGATTAAACTTTAATCTTGATTGATTTGCAATTAACATTATTACAATTTTCTTATCAAAGTAGTACGTATTATTCTGCAGTGTTACCTCCTGGTATTATAACTGAAGTTAAGTTCATTATCAACCAAATTAAGTTTAGAAATGGTATTAAGTTTAAGACAAAATAATTTAAAACAAATGATAATAGTGCTCAATTGATCAGTAACTGAAATAAAAGTTGTCAGAAAACGTAGAAAATTATTACTTTTGGGTTTGGCAATGTCAAAGGATTACTATGCAGGTGGCTATCACTATTATGGATTCCCAGGTTGTCTAATGATGTAAATGCTGAGCCAGATAGGCTTGCAAAACAAGGATCAAATATACATTTCGATTGACCGGAACTTTTTTTGAGTTTCTGAAACCCAACCTAGAAGAGAATACAGAAAAGTGTCCTTCATTCAAGACAAAATTTTAACTTTTTTTTGGCCTTAACCCATCTTACCTTTATTTTTCGGTAATTATTTACACCTTCCTTAAAAGCATCTAAAACAGAAAAAAAGACGTCTGGAGTTGTTTGCGACATTTTTTAGACGATTGGGTTGCTAGGACTGTTACTGAGCCTATAAACTCACAAAGTATCATTTAAATCTGTGAAGGACACTTATTTGTGTTCTCTCGTTAGAAACAATGCCCAACAAAGTAGTTCCTCTAAAAAACAATCCCCACACACACTCAAGGAAAGAAATTTAGAAACATCTTGCCAAATAGAAACAAAAAGCTCCTTGCTCTTAGAATACTTAGGAGTCAGCTAGTTGGTCGTTGGCCTGCAAAATACTCTCTCAGACTAAGACATGTTTATCAATTTTACGAACTTAAGACCACAATTGCCAAGCATATACTTTCTAAATTCAAAGTACTAGCCTCGCTAAAAAGGTAATAGCATCTAAAGCAGACGATCCCAAAGGCAAATGCAGCACAACCACTGCACGCAATGAATACTGAAACTGAAACTATTATCATTTAAAAAACCTTTAATATAATAAAATTTATTACCTTTATAACAACTCTACTTTCCAGATTTCGCAATTCTTTGCCCATAACAAATGTAACTGTCAATGCAGCAAAAAAATAATTGCGTAAATATAATAATGTCTTTTTAGATATACGTATAATATATTCGCTACCATTATTCAAGATCCAACGTTTCATAAACCGGAACTCCGCATTCTTCAAATGTCAGAGGTAGAATTAAGAATCGTAGAAAAGTTTTCTTTTGTTACAGAAAGACTTCGGAAGGGATTTTATGACATACAACATTTTTTTTCTGAGACTGAACGCCATCTAGATCGATACAGGAGCTTTCAGAGTTAGAAAACTGGCATACATTTTTGTGTGTAAAAACCACTCACAAACGCGCTAGTGTGCGCATGTAGCACCTACGCGACTAAGGTTGGCGGATGAATTTTTTCCAACTAGTCTAGGACTGCTACAGCCGAGTTTTGATGAATCATCTCTGCGGATATAACCGCTGTGACACTTTTACGACTACAGAAAGGAATTTATTATAGAAATGTTTTCTTTGTATTTTCCCTTACATTAAATTCATATGTAAAACATATCGGTTTTAAGTATTTGATTGATATAATGATAAAAACCCAGAGTTTGAATAAGCGGTTTTACGGATGATCTAAACAGCACAGTAAAATATCTATTTTAAAGTTTTCCACATGGCGATGTGCTATTGCTGCAAAAGATTTCTATTCCATTAGCGATTAACTTGAAAAATGTTTATACCATCCACTTTTTAATACATCCAGTTTCTAATTTCCTTTACATCAGATATGCATGACAATTGACTACATAAAAATGTGCTACATGTCACAGTTTGATGTATTATAGCAAATTGAAGTTTGATTTCATGAAACTGTGATGATATTGCAAAGTACTACAACGTTAGAAATCTACTTGAAACTGCTGCAAGAAACCCGATTCTCAATTAAAATTATTCTCCTTTTACATTTTAAAGAATAATTGAATCAATTAATTCGCAAGTCACCATTACCTATACATAACTTTAAAATTAAATTTTAAAAGAATGTTTGAAGAAATGCAAATTTTAGTATTCTGCACAACAGAAGGTTACCGGAAAGATTTTATCATGCCAGAATATGGATTTTGCTTATTTGTAGCTCATCATTTCTTCAATAAATTTTTATTATTTTTTGCCCAAAATCAATAATACCAAAATATTTTTCACCGTTTAACTACTTTTTGATATCTCAAGCATTTGAATAACATTTGTAGTAGTAACATAAATTTGTCCTTTGTGCCAGTAGTGTCATTCCTTAGACTACTCCAAATTTAAATGGATTATATTTGCTTAGGGCAATTCCCTTTTTTCCAATTCCGAACACAAAGATAGAATGATAAGATACCCCAAATACAAAAATAATTCCTTAATTTTCTGATTTGCAATTTTTTCCGTATAATTTCCTCAAAAAAAATCATTGCCCCTACTGTAGCCTTGGCGAATTCAAATCCTTCCCCAAAATCTTCATCCTGTTTTAGATGGGACTGGTGGCTCAGTTCTAAATGTCTTCTTATGATTTTTCCATATGTTGAAGGATTTTTCTGTTGGTATTCACTAAGGCAACATGTAACTGAAAGCATCGTCACATTGACGTAATTGTTTGACATAATGCCGAGCACATCTATCTTGATTTTAACAGAGCATATATTATTACAAGAATTATAGAGGCCAAAGGTGCAACATCTATATATATCTATATTTTCACTATCCTGAGTCCATCTTCTTTTTAATTCCTAAAATGGGATATGCAGTTTTCTTTTGAATTCGTAACCGAAATGTATTAAATGTCTAATGCAGTACTATTGTTACAGATTTCTATAATTTTTAGGTAATACAGTAGTTACGAGATCGTTAATATTGTAGACACCTGTCATTGCTTTCTAATCAATTTCCATATTTTGCGCAATCACATTTTTAGAAGAATCAGTTAGATTAGCAATAAAACGTGATATTTATGTCATTTCGTCTTGTTGTATTTGTTTAATTAAATTCAATATAATACCGAACGAGATAACGGAATAGAATTTCTAATACATTATGTGTTAACTGAAACGTTTAGATTATATAAGTTAATCAATGTATGCAAACACCTATTTAATAATCAAATGAGATAATTTATTGTGTGTTAAAGCATTATATGTAGCAAGTTTCCTGTTATGAGGTTATAATTGGAATTTGAGTTGAGGGTGATGTTGCACTGCGACCCAATGATCTATTGTGCCCCCCTATGTGGGTTATAAGTTGTTGGTATTTACCAACACCTATAGCTCCCCCATCCAGTATAGGGGCTTTGATAAACTGTAATAGCTGTGATGGTTCCAAAGAGGGTATGTCTCCCTCGTCAGTGACATCTTTACCAAAATAATTGGCACGAATTGCTGCAATAGCCATGCAGTTAGATATCAGGTATCCCAGATTTTCATCTACCGCCTACCAAAACCTGCAATCGCTGTTGTGCTTCAAACCTATCCTTGTTATGTGTTCCCCAAGGTAGCAGTGTCCTGTGAGAAAACCACAAGTAATAGTTTGTTTTTATATGTTTGTTTTTATATGTATGCTTATATGTATTTTTGTATTGATGTTTATATTTGTCCTTAATTTGGTCATACTGTTGGGCAATAAACTATTATTATTATTATTATTATTATTAGTAATACTTTGTTTTTACTTAGTTCTAGCAAAGTTCTTGTTCTTTGCTTATTGAAGTTTCCAAAGAATATTCTGGAATGTCTCAGACCAGGAAGATTTTCCTAGATTTATTAGGTTGATACTATAAATTGTAGTAATTACACAGTAAACATACTAATAAAACTCAGGACTATTTCTGTATAAATGTGGTTCTATTGCAGCCTTATATTTCATCATAATATCTGTACGATATAAAAGTCAAAACCTTTAATTGCCTTACTTGCGCCGGCGATATTTCGTTGGCAATAAAAAGTGGCGGGTACGAAGAGGGTGCCTTAATGGAAAAATTACTCACAGCGGACGGTAGCAAAAAAGTCGAAACTTTGTTTTCTGTACAAGACGTTCCGCCTTTTCTTCTCCAGTTTGCTCGTAACGGCCAACTTCTGGAGAAGTAGATTAACAGGAGCTTGATTATTTCGCCTTTTAGAAAACTAATCATTTCGGGAGGAGAATTGCTAAAATTAATTGGAACTTTTTCGAAGGACGCGTAATTGAGACGGCAACGAGCTTCACGTTGCAATGAAGTGGGCGACCGTTCTTGTATTTCGACTTTTTATTGCTTTGATTGTAGTAATGTTTTGCAGATATTGATTGCGATATTATAGGTTCCAGTTTTATTATTGTGCCAGTACGTTATGGAAGTTAAAAACTAGTTATTACATTATATTTATAATGTTACATTAGTTTCTACGACAAAAAAAGGGTTTCTTCAAAAACTAGGTTAGTTCAACATTTTGTTCAATCTTTTCGTCTGAGCTTTAGTAACTGCTAGGAAATATTACTTCAACAGCATTTAAGTACATTGTTAATCCACTCGCGGTTTTGCTTGTGGTAATATCTTTGTGCTAAATCATACTTCCATTAGATTTCATGAGTCAAATAGTTAACAACACTTCTAATTTAGTAACTGAAAAGAGTGTTCATTCTGATATATTAAATTGATAATAAGACTATTATGTGTAAAATCTAATACATATTTTGCTGGAAAATTTTTACTCCAGATTACCAATTTACATCGTTTTTTTTTCACGAATACTAAAAGCATTCTGTAGAACTGCTGGAAGTGAACATCATGGCATTGTTAATCGCTATGTAAAACTTATCCAAATTGAAATAATAATGATGCTCACAGACGTTCCTTTTCACTTCATACCACATATTCTACTACATCTGCTGGACTATATACCGGCCAGAGAATAACCGAAATTGAATGACTTATGATAACCTCCTTAAAGTTTCTGTGAGTGTCTTTTTGATGGATCTCGTGGATCAGTTTCCAAGTAATGGACACATTTTTCTTTGACTTGAGTACAACAACATTTCTGAATATAGAGATATGGAAATAGGTGCACAACAACATTTTTCCACAACTTACATTCCCACGCCATCACATTTTCTCTGTTAAGTTTGAGAGTTGTTGCATTGTACTTAGGATTCTATTCATTCAATTCATCCATGGTCAACATCCAATTTTTCGTCAGAATTGCAACTGTTTAGTTTTCTTTCGTCGCAACTAATATTGTCAATCTTACATTGGGTAGTGAACCAATCTTTAATTGGTTCTATAGTGTTCTTTCGTAAATTAACCACGACGCTTATGGTTTACGAATTAGCTCGAATACTAGAGAAGCTCAAAGGTGAAGTAGAGCAGAGAAAATCCAAATTCTGGGAGAATCTCCATGGTATGAGGCAGGTTAAAACTCTTCTGGCAACACATAACCAAAAGAGCTCCTCAGAATGCATTAAGCTCAGCAAATAGAATATTCGTATATTGATATAAGAATCCTCTCAGGCCGTTGCAAACTGAACGGACACCTAAGTAGGCTTGGGATAACGAAGGATGCGGAATGCAGATTTCGTGGGAAAAAGGATACTCTCAAACTGCTATCCATTGTGCAACTCAAGGGTCTTTAACTTAGGCGCACATGAAATTGAAGAGGGGAATTACCTAATCCGACGCTTTCTGACATCACGCACTTTCCAAAACAAATCGGACTCATTGGCCAGCTGTAAATACAGCGAGAATATGGGACACAATAAAGCTTTCAGGTCGCAGTGCGCCATCACCCTAATACCATATATCGAATTAGATACACCCACGGATTTTAGTTATGTCCGGTATCTAGCGGTACAGCCTGCGCTCCTGTCACCATGTCCGCTTTATCTTAAAGGGAATAGTGACAGGAGTGCAGGCTGTACCGCTAGATACCGAACATAACCGAAGTCCGTGATGGTACATACATACAACTGCAGCTCATAGTACATCTTGTTAAGTTGAGTATCTTAACTTTGTGACCGAGTAAGCGAGCATTTCGGCGATTCTAAGTTGGCACCTGTGCATTGGGCATATTGTTTCTTTATTTAGAATAATATTTCTCAAAACACCAGAAATATATCATTTTACTTCCGGCAAGTGTAGTGTTGTCATTATTATGGCCTTGTTTATCTGTTAGGCAAAAAAGCACGTTTTATGTACCTATCCAGAACCGACATGCCATATATCTAGTGCCGTGTTGCTTTCTACTAATAACTTGTCTATCTACACTATCAGTCATTTAACACTTGATTTTGTAGATGTGTTAGCAGATGTTTCCATTTCATTGTCGGCTGTTAAAAACACAATACAAATGAAATCTATTGAAAAAAACTATACGAGCCTAAATAAAAAATGTAAAAAGGCGTTAACAAGGTCTATTGGTGATATCTATCAACAATGTAATAGTATGATGAGGGTTAAATGATCTGATATTAGCTTGCAAGCATTGATTGCCAGTAACAAACACATAATACTTGAATTTAAATTGGATAAAGATTCAAAGTAGAATATGTGTTACGCGGATTAAGTAAAAATTCACATGTTTCTTTATAGTAGTAACTGAGTAACTGAGCCGTGTTCATGTGTCGCTTCAAGTATTATTTATCTAATGAACTGTTGTTTACTAAGAAACCTCAAAAGCTAAGAATGTGACAGATACAGGTGACATTCCAATTTCTATATTACCATAATATTCATCCATGTGGAGTACAACAAACGTTCATATGCGTCACATTTTTTCATTGTAACCAACCTAAAAATAATTGATACCCACTAACAGTAGAAATAGAATATCGAACAGATATGACCATGAACAAAATCAATTTAGAAAAATCGTTGCTCTCCTTGTTAAAAATAGCGCTTTCATGCTCCATTTTTTTTCCTGGCTAATTTATGGAATAGATTTAAATCTATGAGTTTTAAAAGATTGTAAAGACCATTAATCAATCATAATGGACGATACGTCTACAGTTTAAATAAATATGAGTAAGATGGATGGGTACTCATATGCAAGTATGCACTATTACATTTTAGCTTGACGTATCATACTGTTCCGTTAAGATTTAATGTTATACTCGTCAAATTATTATTCTATTTGGTAAACATTTTGAGTGTTTAGTCTGGAGGATATAAAATGAATTACATATCAGAGGCAACTAAGTTAATTACGCCTATTTACGTGAAAACCTAAAGCCTAAAACTTCGCTACTGCCGCTGATGCTAAGCGAATTACTGGCGTTAATTAAACAGACTCGAGGACCGTGCAGTGCCGTAGATTAAATGTTATGTGCGACACTCCATTCTACGACTTTCTGAGTTTAACTCGCAGAGGATTTTATCATATCTAAAGTGAAATTGTATACATGTAATAATTTCTTGTACTTCTGTTTTTATTTTAGTGGATTTAATTCTAAATGTTTGGTCGAGAATGTGATTATTTGTTTGTACTTCAATTTTTTTGTTTTAAATACCGAAGACTTGGAAATTCTGAAATTTGTACTTCTGTAGTAAATGCTTCTTATCTGGTGATTAGACCAGATATTAAGCTTACCCAATCATTGAAAGATTATGACGTAATATAATTTCACCTCTGCATTACTGAAATAAATTATAACCTGTATTATAATTATAGGTAACCTAAAAGTATTATTCGATGTGTCATTTGATTGTGGTTGGTTCAAAAACGATGGCTTTGGCACTAATGTTATTCCCAACCACAGTAGCATTTTTCTGCCCTATTTTCAACGTAGTTAAAGGTATTAATCTTGTATTGTGTTTACCTTATCGAACTATTTTAATAAGAGTCATAATCTAGTTAATTTATTCAAATAAAATCTTGACTTACTTGAATGTTTATTTTACCAAACCATTGCATGCATTGACGTACATTTTAAAACGGAACATAGCGCATGTTAACGTTATAATTATGTTCAGAGATAAAGAAACTTACGCTATGTACAGTGAGTTGATTTAGAATCGACTCAAACCGCCATAAAACTCGATGAAAGTATGCTTTATAGCGATATCCGAATGCGAAGCAGTAATGATATGGTCAACTTTATGCAAATTACTATTATTAATTTGTACCCTACCCATAACCATGAACGTATTTGAGCGAATCATAGAAAATCCGAAAGCCAGCCAAACAAGGACAGCGTTCATCTTGGCTAGAAAAGAACGTCCTTGCAAAGAATCCTGAAGGAGCTGGGTGCATTTTCGTATGTGATTCAGGTACATCAACAATTACATCCTCGGAATTATCGTCATTTGTCGATTGTTCGTTCATTTGTCGGGCCATGTAAATCGTCGCGCAAATCGATTTCTGGGCTTTGCCAGACCAGATGAGGTTCAAGAAGTTCCTTTACATAATGCAAAAGTGAGTGCCTGGTGTGCAGTTTCGGGACACGGAATCATTGGCCGGTACTTTATAGAAGAGAATGGTAGGCAAGTCACACTTAATCACGAGAGGTACATACAAATTTTAACACGCTTTATCCCTGATCTACGTCAATTCTGTAGTGCACGTCATTTGGCATTTCGAGACCAATTTTTCCAGCAGGACGGGGCAACTTGCCATACTGCTGCCGCCGTCCGTCAATTTCTTCAAGAAGACTTTCCAATCAGATTCATTTCACGATTTACTGACTTCCCTTATCCTTCACATTCTCCAGACCTCACATCTCCAGACGCATACATTTGGGGCATGGCTAAAACTTGATGAACAAATCTATGTCTTTCCATCCCTACTTCAATTGCCCTGCTTTGATAATCTACAACGTTACATATATGGAATAAATTTTTAAGAGTGTTAACATAATTTGCATATGTTCAAATTCAACTACACCATAAATTTAGATATCTTGCAAAATAGGAGTGAAATTTATAGATGTAAAATTCTATTGGTTGATACGTTTTAATCGCGATACGAAAAATTACTAAACTTGAAACCTTAAATTTGAACACTGCGTTGATTGATACTTGGTCTTTTCACAGTGTATCAGCTAATAGCGCCCTACAAACGACGTCATTTGCGTAATCTACCTGGTTATGCGACTTAAATAGTAACTTCTGTTGTGTATGTTTTATTACAATGTATTTGTCGTTCTTCAAGTTTTTCTTGTTTTTATTTCGATTTTCTTAATCTTTCAATGCTTCCGCTTACCACGATTAGTAAAGGTTATTCCTCCAAACCAATTTACATTTAGGTTTCCGTGGGAATACTTGCTTAACTAATTCAAGAGGATTACTAAAATAAAAGTATAATTTAACAACTAAATATGCTGCATGCCAACTTCAAGTTCTCCATCTACACATATGTAGAAGCAACTTTGTATCATGTCAGATTTAAATAGTTACAACGGGCTGAGTTAATTAAAGTACATACACGTAGGAAATTCAAATTAGCAGTGCTTATTTCATGAATCATTCATAAGGAACAGTGTGGTAAAATTAAAATATTTATTATATACATGTTACGTATGGAATATATGTACACGTATCATATACTATAATACATATATAACGTTTTACACGCATATCATAATTTTTGCAACTTATTTGGCACATTACTTCGAATAATTTGCTAGATCGAAGTAAATTTGCAATATTAGGGCGAGTAAATTTGTTAATCCAAATTGTGTATTGGCATATAATTTCAATGCTTACATATTAATTATTTGCATTCATAATCATAATTAAAGAAATGTCGTGTTACAGAAAAGTTTAACAAAATATCTAGAATTCTTGGTATTTCTGACACAGCAGGTAGTGTACGATTTTTCTGCGGTATCGAAGTAAAACACTAACGTACTTTCACCCATAAAGACATCAATACTTTGATAATTATCAAAGCGTTTCGACAGCAAAGCTGTCATTATCAAAGCGTTAATAAAACTGAATGTATTTATAATAATATTTATTGTATATAGTACATACACTCTTTAGATATATTACTTTCTACGATTTTAAAGAAATAAAAAAGAGCTTCAACCTGAACCTACGTCTACATTGGCACATAATGAGTTTGCGACACTAAAAGATCTCGATGGATTTTAATCGCCGAACTTTATTACATCGTATTCGACTATAGTTTCAATATTGATACTTTTACTTGCCAAAAACCGGTTCCTCTAATCAAAACTCCTCGGAATGCTAGTGCGTGCCTAATGTGAATATACGGACGGTTTTCGACAAAATAAACTTGCGTAACCGGTACGTACGGCGCTACATTGCATATATTCGTGCGGGTGTTTAAAGCAACTGTCAAACAGTGAGCGAGTAGAGTTGCCAAAAGCAATACGTTAAACAAAACAAGCGAGGATCGCGGTCTAACAAACTATCAACAATGGGTGAATGTTTTGTCAAACATAATTTGGAATTCGTTAGTTGTGTATTCCCACGTGCTATTGTGATATACGATGCGAATAATAATAAACGATAACGTAGAAAATGAGGCACTTGTATCCTCTATTTGATTTATTATATTAAACGCTGTAACCGGGAGATTTAGATGTTTTTCGATTTGAAGAAAATACACGAAGGTTAAAAAGTAGGAAATTATGATTCAATTTAATACATAAGTTCTCAGTAAAAATAACCACATTGTTCATTAATGAAAATCCACTAATTAATAAGATGAAATAAGTTAGACTTAATATAAGAACTGTTTAGAATATATTTACTCGATTTATCCTATTTCCGGTTATACATATGTACATTCGTATAAGATATAAAACTTTTGACTTTCAGAATTCGGTCAAGTGAAGAATGACTCAGTCGGATAGTCTTTATGAGCAGAGAGAAGCTCAGATTAGTGCCATGAAACTGCAGGATCTGCAGGAGTAGAGAGAAGTCTCTCGTGCACTGCCTTGTTGCACCTCAGCAGTAAACATTTAGAGGCGGTGGCACATTGGAAAGGATAGATTATATAAAGCCAGATTAAGTAAACTACCTCTCGATCAATTTGCGAACTTCTTTATAAGTGCACAACCAGGTCGAGAGGTAAAACGGAATGGGGACACAATAGGACTTTGGCCGAGTTGCTTTTCCGGGTAAGGCCATCCATGTAGGACGACAAAATAAACTATCAATGTAATCAATAACGCTAATATAATTTAAATATCTTCATTTAATGTAACAGCGAATGGTAAGCGCTCATTTCAAAGGAATATTTGTAGGTATTAAACGAAAACAATTTATCCACTTTTTCACAGTAGTTATTTGAAAAGCTTATTTTAAAAATTCTCCGTTCAAATTTTCTAATCACATTCTGCATCAAATTGTTATTAATTTCCATGCATTTCTGTACGATTCTTTGCTGCATATCATACAAATTCAACATAAGTCTTCGAAATATGCTATTTTTTAGTTAAGGCCACAAGAAAAAGTCGCAAGGTGTTCAATCGCATCAGCGTGCATGCCAAGGAATTTCAGTATTCTCTTAACTAATTCAAAGATTTCGCTGTACAGTGGCAAAGTGTCCCATCTTGTTCGAAATATGTGTTTTGAATTTTATCATCAACCAATTGATTGATAAATGGTTCTAAAATTTCTGTGCGGTACCTTTGAGCAGCTAACGTTCCCTGAAAAATATTAGTCCAAATGGATGTAACAATTCCTCAGTAATTGTATGTGGATTTTCACTACTCCGAATTCTTGTATTTTCTGAAGTATCCCGTTTTACAAAACTATGTTTCGTCAGTAAATATGAGTTTTTGTGAATCCTCTCCATTATTACATATTGTTCATATTTGCAAGCCAATTAAAAAATTATAGTCTACGTGGGTAATCAATTTCTAACAACTCTTGTACTGCAGTTACGCGATATGGATAAACTTCGAAATCTATTTTCAATAATTTGTGGGCTGTATCAACAGAAAGGATAATTTCAGGTTAACTCAGGTGTCGTACAGATGTTTGTGCTTTATGTTCCATTATTTCTTCAATAAGATAGACAACTTGAGGTGTTTCATTGCTCTGTTGCCCGATTTTCTTGAAAGACTACCAGTTTCAGAAAACAATTTTAGAGTTCTATCCAATGTTTTGTTAAATTACATATAATCCATTGTAAAATCTGGAAGCTCAACTTGAAATTCTTCAATGTAATTCTGAACCGTGCAATCCCATCGCCCAGGTAACTATTAGGTGACATGGTAACTGTTAGGTGTTATGCTCGTGATGTAACAATTTCGTGAAATATGCGCGTATATTATATTCGTAATACCACCCCTGGAATAGACTACTGCGGGATCACGTTGCGATACAGTAAAGTTGATCGTTAGATATTATTCTTACCGTAAGTTCAAGTATTACATTGTGCAACTTCTTGTAATACAAGAATTCCTCTTTGAAAAACATAACGCTAAACATTCCTAATGGAAAATGTGACCTAACAGAATTTTTAAGCAGAGAATAGATAAATAGTCAGTTAAGCTGTTTTTAATTATTTGATTATTCTTGCAAGGAAATGAA
>SMLS01073271.1:0-24959 GCA_004785975.1 Popillia japonica | reverse complement strand
CGTCATAATTATCCTACTTGTATTATAATTAGTATTTGCTCTGTTTACGACTTCTCTATAAGTGATTTTTTTAGGGGTGGTGAAGCTATTCACTGCGCTTAGGCTCTCTTTAGATTTTTTCTCGGTTGAATACGATATTCTTAATAAATACTCGCACCCATATCCAGCCTTGTTCTGTTTATGATGATCTTCCGTTCACTAAGGAAATCCCCAATTATGTTGATCAGGTATTGAGCTATCTTTCTTCCCGTTAATGCTCTCATTATTTCATTGCAGGAGGCAGAATTGAATGCATTCTCGATATCATTCTGCATTCTTGATATCAAGAGCTACTGCAGCAGCCAATTTTTCCTTGGATCCTCTGACTCTGTCGACCACTGCCTTGATTGCATGCGTTGTGAGTCTACCTTTTACGAAGCCAAATTGTCTGCTGGAGAGGCCTCCAGATTTCTCCAGCTCTATTTCCACTCTTTCCTTAATTATGCGCTTGTATAACTTGCCCAGTGCGCTTACTAAACAGGTTGGCCTGTACGATGATACTGATTCCATTGATTTGCCTAGCCACAGTAATACAACATTGGCTTCTAACATTTCGGAAACTCTATAAGTGTTAACTGAAACAGGGTTCTTATATATTGAACATGGAATGTAATGAAGACAGCAGTGGAAACCTAGTGAGAGATCACACCGACCTGATCGTATAAAACAAATAAAACTCTACTAGAATAAGTTTACTGATTCTATAAGACATGCAGTAGATGCGTGGATTTGGATAGATCATTGCTCCCTTTCTAACGGTTCTAAGAGGTTGAAAGTGGAGTGGTTCGTGAAAAGAGAATGGGAAATTTATGTTCTACGTGTTTCAATCGCCATAATCAACTAGTCCGTTAGTACGCAGATCTGTTTGTACACCCGTTAAATTGAGCGCGAGCCGGGCGCTCCCATTTACGGAATAATATCGCCCTTCACGGTTGAATTTCCGATTGAAATCGAATTCATATTTCAATGAATGCGTTCCAGGATATCCACAATACGAAGGAGCCACGGAGTACCGTCACTACTCTAGAAAACATCAAGAAAATTTGAGCAGCAATTTAACAATCTCTCCCCTGATTGGGAACATTTTCAACGCAATTAATGTGTCAGACAGAATGTGCGCCATTAGACTAATACGAATCACATAGAGGCCTCTGCACTCCAACAAAGTGACAGTAGATGTCGAATCTCAACAATTCGTATCATCGGCCCTTACTTTTTTGAACGGTTACAGTCACTTCTGCAGGTTACCTGATCCTGTATTTCTTACTAGAATTGGAAGGTACCTAAGGGGAAGGAAGTCTGGTTTCAGCAGGACGGGATAAAAATAAAACTACGCAAAGTGGCATTATCTTTAGACTTACTAAATACTCGTTTTATTATCACACTCTCTGTTCCACCATCTTTTACATCTTGATTGAGGAAACATCGCGCTTCGGCACTGTGCGCTCTACTACCGTCTGTGCCGTACAACTACTACTCTTGAAAAACAATGTAAGCGAGCCAAGCAGCTTTGCACTAGGCATACTCTGAAAAATAAAAAGTAATGAAAAGTATTTGTATTCGACTATATTCTCCGCATTATTTAACACGCTACAAGTTTTATGGATTCTCAATGTTGCTAAAATCGTAATTATTCGTGCATTTCAATAATCAACATTATGCTCCGATGCCATCAGCCGTTATGTTGCTAGTAGTAGACGGTTGGTTTAACGGTGAAAAAAGAAACTCTAATCGTAAGACATATAGCCTGCCGTAACGGTACGCCCGCCGTGCTCGGGCTAGCCATATCGTCGCGGTTGTATTGCGGCTCAGCGCAATAATTAGGGCTTCTGAAAATATTACACAGGAGGGACGCCGAATGATCGTGCGGTCAGACATACAGTGCGTAGATAGAATGCGGCAGGTCGTAAACTTCATTCACCCGGAGCGGTTGACGTCTGGCCGCTATATGTTTACCGCTGCGTCGGACCGCATGCCGAAAGGCTACTTTACACGATACTAAGATTCATACTTTTTCTATACTAGATTCTATTCTAGGATTTTCTTATACTTTTTTTACGTGTGAGTACAACAAATCAATACGTGATGTCGCTACTAAACAGCTTTTAAGTTCTACCAACTTGACCAACATAACCTACCTTCGTTTCCAATAATATACTGAACTTGTATTTATTTTCCGATGTTGGCCAATCTGCCAAAAGTACTTCTGCGCATGTTCTAGTATCAATTTAGAAAGAAAAATAGGACAGGATCTAGTTTTTAAAATAGTATAGCATCTAGTATAGTTTGGTATAAAGTGGTCTTTACATGATACTTTTGACTACTTTTTCTAGTTTCTAGAAAATAGTATAGAAAGAGTATGAATCTAGCATCGTGTAAAGTAGCCTTAATTTTCCCTTGAAATAATATAATTCAAACACACTGCTTTGCGGCTAGCCGTGAACCCCTCCGGCTGAATCGAGTCGCTGGGCAACCGTGCCGATTGACTATTCCGGCTTGCCGGATTCTGTCAACGCACTGTAAGGCTGGCCGCAGGCATGGATATTATTATTATTATCATAACACAAGGTTGTTAGTACTATTATGCACTTCCTTTACAAGAGCCGTAGTATTCTTTTCAATAAGAGCAATTTTGCTGATGCAGTACGAAAATGAGTAGAAAGCACATCTATCTCAAAAACCTGAATAACTGATGCTGACGAGTTAGAAACAGATTGTTTTCGGTCTAACTGAAGGAACGATATTAGTTTATTTGGATTTCCTGTTCAAGCTTGCATAAAACACTATAAACGCTTGTAAACAGTATGACTTGAACTTTGTATAATCGATGTCAACATAAGTATATTTGTGAGTGCAATCATATTCTGCCATGTAAGACCAGTATGAATTCGGATTTTCTCGGTACTGATTAAGGTGATGGACCTAAACTGCTAAGGTTTCCATTATGTTTCGATTGTTGGAGATTCGTAGTTTGAATAAATGATCGTTTTCAGTTAGCTTATCGGTAAGTCACCGAGAGCCCCAGTGAGCTAAATAGTATATATATTTATAGCTAGTATGTAGTAAAGTAGCATCCTGTACTACCAACTTACCAATATTGCCATCTTAAAATTTGAGGCCATGTGGTGGTCACATCCGGTCGCTCATCCTGTATAACTTTATTCACTTTCATATATAGAAATCACCGGTAAGCTGACTAAATACAACCAATAACTAATCCAGCCGATTTGTGCCATCCAAGTAAAAGCACTTATTAATCAGATGATTTGTGCAACAACGATTTCCGATGGAAAGCTTTGTTCCTTCATCAATTTACAACCATACACACACCGACACCAATTAAAAAATTTTAAAATGAAATCAATTAAATTGGAAAGTGATTGGAAACAAAGATGGAAATCTGTTGTCAAGGTTGCACAATTTGTTGAATTTTGAAACACATGATAGTTTGATATAGTTGGTACCATTATAATTTTAAAGATGCCAGCATTGTTTCTTACCGGCGCGGCGATGACAAATTAATAAACATGGCGTACGACAAGGTAACTTTATCGTCGGTATTTCTGTTATGTTGTACAATTTTAAGTGTTAGCGGTCAGAAAACTTCACTTATTATTCTAGACGAAAGCAACTGGACTCATATACTTGAAGGAGAATGGATGATAGAGTTGTGAGTTAATTCTTTATAGTACATTTGCTGGCGTGTCATTTTGGGTATATTCCCAATATAAATATGATTATATTTTTGTTTATTTTGTTAATAAACTAATGGTAATCCCATTATATTTTAGCTACGCTCCGTGGTGTCCGGCATGCAAAGGTTTAGAGCCTGTTTGGAAAGAGTTCAGCACATGGGCCGATGATCTAGAAATTAAAGTAGCACAAGTAGATGTTACCACATCGCCTGGCTTAAGCGGCCGCTTTATGGTTACAGCACTACCTACCATTTTTCAGTAGGAATGCCATTTTAATTCTGAAAACATGTAGCAAAATACTTTATTTCTAGTGTCATCAATGGAGAGTTTCGTCAATATAAAGGAACAAGAGATAAAGACTCATTTATTTCATTTATAGAAGATAAGAAATGGCAAATAGTTGAGCCAATATCTTCTTGGAAGTCACCGGCATCTTTCCAGATGTCAATAGTATCATCTTTCTTTCGATTGTCTCAGATTTTAAGGGTAATATATATAATTTTACTATGGAATAAATTTGATATTATTTCATTAATGTTACAGCATATACATAATCAGCTTATGGAAGATTTTGGATTACCAACATGGGGTTCCTATTTAATATTTGCTGTTGGTACAATTATTTTAGGTGCATTATTAGGACTTGTTTTAGTATGCTGCATTGATTTAATATATCCACCCAAATATAGTGCAATAAAGAAAGTTGATGATAATAATATCAAACAAGATAAAAAGTCAAATGAAAATAGTGGAGATGAATTGGTAAGCATAAATATTTGGTTATGGATATGGGGCATTTAGTATAGTTTAAAGTAGGGACTTAGAATAAAAGAGATTTGGATTGTTCTGATCAGTATGAATTTTTCGATTGCGTTTGGTATGCCTTTGAAGGAAAATTATCATTTCCGAAATTCAAGAATGGTTAATAGTGCTTACAACTCAAACTATATATTGTAATAAAACAATTCAGAGTGCCCCAATAATTACTGGATATATACATATGTATATAAATTTTAAATTATACTAATTGTCTTCCAAACAAGTGTTTATACTCAAATCTTGAAAAAGGAAAAGTTTTGTTTATAATTCGCCCATATATAGGCTGTTGCAAAATTTGAGCTAACCAGAAAAAATTTCAAAGTATAAACTGTCAATAGTAATGAAAGTAATGGAAATATCCTGTTTGAAGTTCATTGCCATGTAGTTGGTTCTATAAATGGTTCCAGAGTAATATTGCGGTAGTTTCCACCGTTAATATTCTCATCAAATAATATGGGACCAACTACTTTTCTGGACATAGTTATCCATATGCCAAGTTTTAAAGAATGTAACGCCGCGAAAATAAAGGGGATTCTTATTGCTCCATATTTTGGGAATTCACATATCCGGTTAGATGAAACCAAGCTTCATCAGTAAGTCTTATTCATGAGTTCATCATTGTTGATCTTGTTATTAAACCAATTGCAATACGTAATTATTTTCCTTAATCTGGCGGAAGCAGATCATGGAACATTTGCATTTTATTAGGCAGCATTCGGAGAGCTTTTTAAAAAGGACTGTGCGTCGTTGCAGTGCTCAAATTTAATTACTGTGATAGCCAACCTACGGAAATACTTGGATCTTCATGGACTACATTTCTTTGCTTTTAATAACATTTTTGTTACTGCGACGAGGTTTACCTGTTCACGGTATGTGATTTACAGCATCTGTTTCTGCGAAACACGGTATTATTCTTAACATTTCAGTGAAAAGCTTGCTATTGCCAAGAATGAAATTCGGAGATCTTTGTCGAAATTCCTCTTTGCAATTATTTATGGAATAAAGCCAATTTCCATTTTCGTTACGTTCACCATTCCAAAAATAACATTATACTATATTTTTTTGTTCCTGAGTAAACATTTTTTTTGTAAAATAACTCAATAGGTAATTACCTATTATTATTATTTTTTAAAATTCTGGTTGTGCATAACAGTTAAATTTGATCGGTGTTTCAAATTACCCGGTGAAAAACGTCCGATGGCATTCCGTTGTACAACTTTACACCCTACTTAGTAGTATAAAAATCACTCCGCATGCGCATACCTATTGTCTCTACACTAACGCTTTTAAATCTCTTATAAAGATTTGGGTTATCTTTAAACAACATTATATTGATAGATGGTATTGATTTATATTGATAGATGGTAGATAAATTTAATGGTTTATAAAAAGAAACCTTCCAACAAACAAAATTTAAACTTTGTACAATTACTTTTAGTAACCTGCAAATCTGAATTAAATAAATTGTTCTTTTTAGAGGTTTATGTTGAAGTTGCTGAAAATAGTTGCACAAAATTTGACTTTTGTTTACTGGGCTTTGTACTAACTACATTCATGAATATGCAGAATTAACTTGTATAATTTATTTGTTTAATGAAAATTTTAAATTACAATTCAATTATTATCTAATTAGCCAGCTGATTTCTAACTGCGTTCCCTCCAACATTTCTTTCCACTTCTTCCGCATTGCTAATATTTTGAATGTGTAGGACATTTCCTCCTTTATCAATATATTCCTGAATAAGTAAATCGGGTTCTAGTAACAAACATATATTGTGTACCTAGTACACAGCAGGCTAATATTGTTTTAGGAGTTAAGTCAGTCCTATTCATATCAAGGTTTCTAAGTCTTCTAAAACGTCCAAATAAAAGTGAAAACGATCTTCCATCTTTTGAGTCACAATCACAAAACACTAGAGAAAATATAAAAAGTGAATAGTATCGCTTAAATTTAACCTTAACCTCAAAACCTAATTGGCACTACACACACGCGACTCGTTTCTAAATTCCTTTATTTAGCATTTACGCCAAACTGCAACTAGAATGTACCCAAATCTACAGTCGGACGTCCAACGTCGAACGCGCACCGAACGTAGTTACTAATTTTGAAACACACCCCATGACATTAAAGGGGAGTTCATAGCTATCTGTGCGTACGTTTGCGTTTGTACGTTGACCAATCACAGCACGTTATTTTTATGTGCTTCACAGTCTATCCGCTCACGAATAAAGTTGACCGACGTTGAACTTTGTACGCGTCCGTTCATCCGTTTATGAAAAGAGTGAGGTTAGGTTAGATTTATCACAACAAAATGGTTAGTATAGGAAATTGATCTGTCAATAAACGTACATTACCGTGCAAACGTACAAACGGATAGCTATGAACTACCCCTTATACATTAGTAACCCATTAGTTGTTAGTAACGACATGTGTTTTACAATACATAGGTACTCCGGGCGTAAAGATCAATTGAACGCTTGTTAAGTAATCTAATGTTCCCTTAATTACTATTTCAATATTTGGTTATATCTAGAGCCTTCGTTAGCTTTACAATGGTCACACATTTAGGCTGGATCTGTATGAGCTTTTTTCTTTGTTGTTGTTTTCTAGTTTCATCGGAATACATGTTTCCGAAAGGTTAATGCAACATTTTCTTAGTATGTGTGTATTGACAAGCACTCACAACGACCAATGGAATAATACTGGGTTTGATCGCATTTGATAAGGACGCCCGAGTTTCCGGGCCGCGCGCTTCACTCCTTTACGTTGCTCTCCGCACTGTACTGAAACTTGCCCCTTTTTGCCAAGTCTATTGATCATATTGTTTAATTAATAATGTACAATTTTGCTAATGTAGAATGCTTTATTCTAGGCTGACGAAGACATAAAAGATGACCTCATTGATCTTCAAGATGAACCGAAATCAGAATCTGGAGAAAAAGATGACAAAATTTCCCAAAGTAGCTCAAGTAGTCCGACAATTAAAAAACGTAAACCAAGGAAAGATTAACAATTTTTTTTTTATATGCTGTTGCTTTACTGAAAAATGAGACTGTCTTAGTACTCAAAATGACCGTAAAATATTTTCTACACATTTTTACGTACCCTTAGATGTGTAAAATACAGTTAGATACGGAAAAAACTAATGATAATATAGAATTGTACTACATATATAAATGCTACATACACGAAACTATTTTTCACATTATGTCAGGGCTGAATAAAAATTTAATGTAATGATATCTTGGTGATGATTTAAAATTTACTTTAGACATCTGCATTTTTAGTTAATTGTAATGCGATGCTAATATCTTGAGTGTGTGTATTTATAAAATACTATCAATAAAAAATCTGCATTGTATTGTAATTCTGAATTCTGTACACTGACAATAAATTGGCAACATAATCATCTGATGTTTCAATTATATGCAGGAATATTTACTACATTAAATGTAAGTAATTGCTGTTATTGACATCAAATGATACTCAGATTATTATGTTCTCCAAAATCGTTTTTAAGCAAATTTCTGTACAATATTTATAACATTACTCATTCCAAGGTTGTGTCTAATTTAAAACTGTTTAATAAATTTTATATTTATACAGTCCAAATTGTTTCTGTAATGAATGCTATGTATATCGTTAGAAAATATTTTGTCTGAAAACTTATAGTTAGGCCACTTGAGGAACGACATTGTATTTTCTGTTAGTGCAGTAATTGTTATTGAGTGCTTTCATCTGTGCTCGCTTACTACTTTAAGATTGTGCGATAATTGTTGGTCTTACACAAAGCTTCTGCTATTACGTCCATATTTGTTCATGACAGAAATAATAGTCATCCAGATGTGCGCAGAAGGCAGTTGAAATTCGTCGCATCGCTATGGATGAAATACTATTGGACAGTTAAGATGCCCTTAAAGCTCTAGAGGTTGTCAAATTTGATTCTAGAGGTACTGAATTGCCACAGGAAGTTGAAACAACTGGCTGAACATCACAGCATCACGTTGATATGGGTACCGAACCACGATCAGTGGAAATGAAGTTGTTGCCGGGTAAGAAGCAGGGTAGCCAGTGAACGATCGTTCACACCTAGGAGGGGACGCATAAGACACTCTTGGGCATCTCCTTGTCGATTGCCCAGTATGGGACGCGGAGAGGCGGAACTACTTTGAAGCTGTGAAACTAGATGAATCGGATTTTTATACAAGTGCAACGAGTTGAGAGCGACACGGAGCACAAAAGGTCTTTTGGCCAAGCGGCCGCACGGGCTTATCCGCCCATGGGGAAAAAATATATAAGCAAGTCGACCTACTGCAAACTAAATATGGGCAAACATTTATATTGATGTTAATTTTTGCTAAGATGTGTGTGGAGATATAAAATTCAAGTAGATATTCATGAAGTATATAAAACATTTATTGGTTTTATAAACAACAATTATATACATGTCAACAATATCAGTAGGCACAATATTTTTGTTTAAATGTGGGTTTAATTGTACACAAATCAGTAAGTACAAATAAAATTGTAGAAGATTTTTATTCAAACGTTATTTGTAAAACTCCAGCCTTGCCTAAAATATCGAAATTCGAGCTGGTTTTATTAAAAAAAGAAAAGGATTACAATGCAGCGCAGTAAATATATCTAAATAAGGATCTTCTACATTGTTTAATATAGCGTATTAAATTGCAGTTTAATGTTTATAACTACAAATTAATACAAGTGGATAACACTTTAATAAACATACAATAAGTTTAATCCAAAGACGAATAAAAATATATTTGTAGAATAAATATCCAACATAGTCCATTCTGTCACAGTTTATTTTATATTATAAAACAGATCGATTTTTACAATATTTACAGTTAAAATACTTTCTTATATTTTATACCACAGCCATTGTCCTAATTAGTAATTTCTAAGGAAATAAAGCAAGTTCAGTTTTGCAATTTCAGCTGTTAACGTATATATATATATTAGTGTGTCTGCTTTATGCGTCAGTGAAAGATTTCTATCTTTACAAATTTATACCCAAATAAATTGTGCGGTACATAATACAAGTTTTATATTTTAATTTGCCTGGCCCCGTTCTATGTTCCTATTTTTAACATTCTCTCTATCGAACTATTGTTATTATATCGGGCACGGATGTTTTTCTTTGTGTGAATTGTTCTATGATTTAACAAGCTCACCTTTTATAAATATTTCAAAGGTGAATAGGCTTGTTTTATTGAATATTGCATTGTAGATTACTGAGTAAAGGACTGAATACATTTTACCCAGGATACACAGATAGAGGTATGCTCGTTTCAAAACCAAATATCGTCGAAGCCGCGCATGACGTCAGTGCGAGACAAATTACATATGAAATTTATTTCAATATAGGTTAAAATCGCTGGTTTCGTAGGCGGGATTTGTATTTTACAATTAATGCTTCGCAATGACATATGCATAAGATGCGCGTCGGCATACCTCTATCTGTGTATCCTGATTTTACCTAACATTTTTAAAAACATTTGTCAATAGCAAATATGCACATTTTCGGTAACACTTTTACTGAATATGCAAGTACTGTTGTAAGCTGCGTACACATGTCACACTTCTCAATTAATTCATTTATAGAGTTATCTTCCGCTGAACTGCTAGGCGGACACACTGTCTATGAAAATTACTTCCTCGTATTGACAAAAACATTTTAAAAAACAGTAACTTAAAAGCGAATTAACTAAGAATCTTTGCGTTTTCAACATTTTAACTAAGTAAAACTTATTGCCTATTTAGTACCTACTACATAAAATTTGTTGCTATAATACAACTATATATAAATGTTGTGTCATTTTATTTATCTATTAAAAATCAAATTTATATAAGATATACGTAGAAAATAAGAGAGAATGGTTTCAGTCAAAAGTTCATGTAGCGATTAGAGAAAGTTATGTACAATAAAAGCATATATTCCAGAATTTTTAGTAGGGAATCGACAGTAGTAACTTCGTCTTCAAAACTTCGTCAACAATTACAATTTAGTTAAAAAAATGCGCTAGAAAGCGAAATGAGTATCAGTTATTGCTCTAAATATGAATAAATAAATAAATATAATATAATTTAAACCACTAACGATTTGTTTATAGTTTGGACTGTGCGTTATATTCTCGTATATATTTGTTGCACGTGTACTGCTTCACCACGGGTACGTCATACAGGAGGTTGAATATGGAGTCCTCAACAAAAATAGCTATTAGGCAATTGGCATCATTTATTGATGATAGTTTGAAATATATCTGGAGCGTAAGATGAAGGTTTTGCTACTAAATTGCAGTTGATAATTGGGTTGTGGATTTTTGTGATCGAAAATGTTTTTGCAATTGCAACCATGAGCTTTTTGTGATAGAATTTAGCGGGTTTAACTTTAAATTCCATTTAGTATAAATTTTTCTTAAGCTGGCTTTACACTTGTCAATTTCTTGATCAATTTTTAGATCTTAAAATTGATCAATTTCTAGTTCTTGAAATAGAACTTACTGTCGTATTACACTTATCAATAAATTTGAAGATATTTTTAAGATCTTTTTATTGGTGAATTTTAAGTTCTTAAATAAGAACTTACTATTGCATTACACCTAACAATAAATTGAACTAAGAATAGCAACTGTGAAGGGAGTTTCGAATCTTTTTAATGTTAACAGTTGTAATGTCCTATGTTAAAAGGTTATGTGATGTGAG
Source organism: Popillia japonica (assembly GCA_004785975.1). Taxonomy (NCBI): domain Eukaryota; kingdom Metazoa; phylum Arthropoda; class Insecta; order Coleoptera; family Scarabaeidae; genus Popillia; species Popillia japonica. The sequence continues at coordinate 13,682 of SMLS01073271.1, read as the reverse complement.
TGAAGATCACATGAGGACCTTTAATGTGTACACGTTTATCGCAGTTGATAATTCGTGGTAATTACGATAATTCAGAGAGTACCTAGTTATTATATTTGTAGCTTAAGCGATACATATAGTTTGAGGATCTGCTGGAAAATCGTTCTCTACTAAATTTAAGTTTGCCTTTTTCGCAATCAACCATGGTCTAACCCACCACCTCCTTGTTACGCTTGCTTTTTCTAAATCTATCATTTTTAGTAACATTAGGGAGAATACAGCTTTTCTTGAATTTGTTAATCTTTTTCGTTGCCATTTTGATCTTACTCTCTGCATTATGCTGTAAATTCAAAATTTCAAATAATCTATATGAATTTAGTCATTCATAATTACATATATTACATTATTGTTCAACGAATTGTAATTGTTGAAATTTGAATTAAAGTAAGTTTGGAATTACCACAGACTACTCCAGACCGGTAACTAAGGTTGCAAGTTAATCCAGAAAATTCTATCATTATTTAACACACAAAGCTATAGATCTGCCCAACTCTCTCATATTCTGAGCCAGCAGAGCCAGGTGGCGTTACTGACGTGACTGTTTGCGCATGCGCAAAATTTGTAATTTCTCTTTAAAAAAAGGATAACAACATATTTTATGTTTGTAACGTTTTTGTTGTTTATAAGTTCCCTTAACTACCGAATAAATATGTCAAGTTAATGTATTTGTCATACATTTGTACCATTTGTATTAGTAAAAAGAAAATAACCCGTTATTAGCTAAAAAAGTTTGCATTTCATTATTCACAACATAAGTTAAGAATAATTTACGACCTTTTGGTCAGAAAGTCAATCAAGAAAGACAGAAATGGGATGCAAATCCTGAAATAGAAATATCTGTGGATAATGGCGAAAAGGATATAGAACGTTAAAGGAAATCAACACTTGGACAGAGGTTGATGATTGCCCGGAACGCAAAGAAATTGTTAGAAGTAAATGGGTATTAACCATAAAGAAAAATTTAGAAGGAATAAATCAATATAAAGCTCGTTTAGTAACAAGAGGTTTTGAACAGATTGATGCAGATTTTGACATATATGCGCCTGCAGCAAGATTAAACACATTTATAATTTTTATGGCAATAGCCAACAAAATGAAATTACCCGTCATCAGTTCGACATAACTGGAGCTTTTTGTATGGAGACAGACACAAGAAACGGTATATATGAAATTGTCGGACGATAAATTATGTAAGTTAAATCGTTAAATTTATGGAGTAATTTATTATTTTTGATTCAAAACGAGTTTGATATATTTGAGTTTTTATTGTGGTTCTTAATCCTATATAAAATTGTATGTCTGTAATTGTGCGTTTATAGGTCTATCATTAAAATATTACAATCTTCCAATTCTTGTTTTATTCACAGATTACTCTTGTTAGTATTGGGGTACTATTTTATGTAATATGAAAGTTAAAAAAATCCAATTGATTTTATTACAGCAGACAGAAGGCAAAATCTAGTATTTTAATAAGATCAATTGATATGTAATAAATATATGTACGAACTATTTCAAATTACACAATTTTCCCGCCATGTAGCGATCGTCCTGCCATCTACGCATGCCGTTCAAAAATGAGAGAAAGAACGAAAATATTACTTGTCCTTCTCAAAAATATCGGATTAATTTTTATCGCTTAGTTACCGGTCTGTAAGTAGTCTGTGGAATTACTTTCATCTCATACAAGTGTCGCAGGTTAGCACTGTCGGTCACTATATCCACTATTAAAACAAAAATTACTATAATCTTGAAGTTAAATTGACCCAAAATAGAACATGTTCTAATTCTTCAATTTCTAGAACTTACCCAAGTTCTTTAAATTGATCTATTTATTGACAAATGTAAAACTACCAGCTACAAGCTTAAAATTGAAGAGAACTAGAACTAGAAATTGAACTTGAAATTGACAGATGTAAAAACTTAACTTGACGTCAAGTCGTCTAAGTTCTAGAAATTGATCAATAAATTGACAGATGTAAAACCAGCTTTATGTTCGCTAAATGTATGATTTACTTGATCAACACAATTAATAATTGTACGGTGGAATTTTGATAATATGAGCTATTTGAAGGGCCGAATTTAGGTTTAGCCCTTAGTAGGATCACTACCCCAAAGTAAATTACAATACCTAAACCAAAATTAAAAAAAAAACTAGAAAAGCAATTGTGGTAAGATTGATGGACAGAAAGAATTAATTATATCAACATTAGCTTACAAAAAGTTTATAAAGCTTTTCAAGGATCACAATTCTCCTTTTTTTCTGAAAAGAAAGAAACAAGAAGAAATAGAATACTCCATTCGTGCGGAATAGGTATTGCACGCCGTAGTTGCTTACCTCTCGTGCATTATTATAAGAATACTTTCAGTTAAAGATTAACTGGCACTGAAATTTAGTTTACACAGCTGTACATGCATATATACAGTGAGCTTAATACAACGCTGTACATGCTTGAGATTAATTATAGCTAACTCTTTCTGAAAACCATAGTTACGTCAGTTACGTAAACATAATTTGTGCTACTTCTGTCAGTATGTCAGTATATGGTCAGTATTAAATGGTACTAAAAGGTTAAATTTGTTCGTAGAGTCTATTAATTACTCACAATGTACACAACAGAGGAAAAAATTCAATTTTATACGTGGCATTTAGAAGGATCATCGTTACGCGAAGTTGCAGCTTTATTTAGCGTCCAGTATCCAAATAGACCTATTCCTAGTCATTCAACGATAGCAAATGCAATTAAGAAATTGAAAACTTTTGGTTGTATCAATACTATCCACAATAAAACACGATCTACCAGATTAAGAGTAATAACAGAAGACTTGGAATTAAATGTTGTGGCTTATGTGGAACACTACAAGTGCGCAACATCTAGAAAAATTGATTCGGAAATGGGCATAAGTCAAGGGACCGTTTTAAAGATTTTGAAGAAGCACAAGTATAAGTGATTTAAGTTCCAAATGCATCAAGAATAAATTGAATGTATTTTTCAATGGAACAAACCGCAGACTCCTAAGTTTGAAACTTTTGCTGGAAATCATCCTTAAAGTTCAACATTAATTATAAAAGTCCGTTGAACGTTCACAAAATTATCTATTTAGGGGAAATTACTTGAATAAATTACAAAAAAAAAATATTGTAAAAAGCACCACTGTATAGTGGAAGTCTAAAGAGAGGCGGAGAGCCAAGGGTGAGACGAAAAAAAGAAGAGGCAGAAGCGCAAATACAAACGCGACGCACGCACATGACTTGTTATCTTTAACAGCCGCTTACTCGCAAACTTAATTTCAAACGATAGGTACCTTTCTGTAGTCCAGGTCACATATATTATATACTAATGGTATTATATGCACAACGTTCAAGAAACATTCCATTGCTTACGAAGAAGCATGGCGCACCTACAATTTGCTAAGGATCATATCAACTGGCCAAAGAGAAAATGGCGAACTTTGCAACTTGCAAAGTAAAATAGTGCTATTTGGTGGAATAAGGGCTAGACAGTACCTCCGACGTCCAACAAATACCGAATATGATCCTCGATACACCACCAAGACCGTTAAGTATGGTGGTGCGAAATGCTATGGGGCTGTTTCTCGTACAGTGGGATCGGACCTATTCACTCGATAAAAACTACAATAGATCAAAAGATATATGCAGACGTTTTCGAGCAGGTAATGCTGCTAAGGAATGGTTTTGGGCCAATGGGATTGAGGTCATTTTATGGCCTGCTCAATCCCCTGATCTCAATATTATTGAGCATTTGTGAGCAGACTTAAAAAAGTGTTGTCGAGCGTAGACCCTCCAATATTAAAGAACTGTGGCTCACAATCCAAGACGCATGGTGGCAAATGCCACTGAAACAATGTCGTAATCTCATCGACTTCATGCCGCGCAAATGTGAAGCAGTAATAAATATTTAAAAAAACCTGCTGTTTCTTAATCATTTTCATTTTCAAACTAAGTATTTGTTTATTTAAATTATGGAGATTTATAAAACACTCCTATTACATATTTTGAACAGTGAATTAAATTGTTTTAGAAAAGTATCTTCTTCTTGTTTAACATATTTTTGATACAAGTATGAAGTTGTATAGAAAGAGCAGATGAACTGAATGTCATGCTGTAAGAGAAATGCAGAATAAAATATCCCGATTTTGGTTAAGTAATAAAGCTTTTTGTTCTTTTGTTAAAGTTACTCCTATTATTTTGAACACAACTGTATATGTCGGCATATCGCTGATATCTATTTAATATTCCAGTTTTAAACTTAGGCTTCATCTTGATAATATGTGGCTTATCGAATGAAAACTAAGTGTAAATGACGCCACTATAACCTCTCGAGTCTTGTATTAGTGGGAAATACAAGTCAAAGTTCTAATGTAAATTATCTGTTATCAACGGAGCTGCTGACTTCATTTTGGAGTCCGGTTAATATAAGATATTTCTATTAAGAACTTCTGCATCCAAACTATTCAAACAATTTGCAAACCCAGTTTACAAACAATGATTGTATATCTGCTTATTCGTATATAAACTACCTGTTAATATTGTAGTTAATGCACTTGCTTCTAGCCAATCAACAGAATAAATAAAATAAAAATAAACTTTTTTTGTCATCTTCATTCTTTTAGCGAGATATCCGCGTTATTTTCTTAGTTGTATGTATACATAAAAATACAATATCTGTTCATAGAATCTATGAATAAACTGAGACACAAACTTTCTTAATTCTCCTGTATTTTTCAATATTGTTTCACCTTAAACGAATAGGTATTATAGTTTCATAACTTAACGTAATGGGTAAACTATTTATACAGATATTATGTAACTGAAAAACTGAGTTTGTTTTGTATTAAGGAGTTGTTACAAAGTTATATTACCGTAATAATGGCGCGTAGAAGAAGTAAATTTGGTTGTTTATAATTAATCTACGTGTAACTCCAGTGTTTGATTGATAAAACTCTTATGATTAGTGGTATCAAAAAAATTAAAGAGTTTATGATCTTTCCAATGTTTACTTTCGTATAAGTTATTAATTGGAAACGCAACATATTACTGCTATATTTGTCATTGATATACAATATATCAGAAAGAGCATTATTAATGAGACGATTGCGTTATTTACAAAAAAAAATACAATAGAAAAGGCAAACATAATTTAGAAAGTAATTAGTGGCAATACTGTTTCTAGCTTTGATAACGATTCAAATCAGAAACTAAAATTAATTTAAAATAATTTAACTTACTTTTAATATCAACTTTTAAATATATCTTGCTATGGAATTTTGCATCTATCAGCACGTCGTACAATGAATGTACTCCGAAAGTGATTAAGCTATACAGGTAGTACACTTGTGAGGTACAGTTTTTTCAAAGATAACGTCGCACGTAATAACTAGGGCCAAATTATGAATTAAGAGAACTAACGACTTTTCCTAACGTTTCATTCTTGGTTGAGCTTTTTTGATAGGTGTTAATACTCATTGTTGCAGATAAAATCCTGAATCTACCAATAACTAAAAGTTTCTGTTTTCTCCATTATATGTATACATGAATTTCTCCATACATAAGGATCATGTACAGGATTTGGATAATTTGCATTAACTGCTTGCATTTTTAAGTCATAATCACATTAGAAGAACATTGAACATTGAATTGAATAAAAATCTTTCCGATTTCAGTAAAGGTGATTCAGCTCCCTCTCAGAGCTATGATTGCTATCTGGGTTCTAAGCATTACTTCAATACCACTCCCGAAAATTTGTTCCTCCGATAAATATAAACTCTGCGTGCTGTTCCTTTGTTTTGTTGTTGCAAACTTTATTAGCTGATGACTTAAATGTATGTGTAATTAAGTGAATTGCCGCTGAATAGAAACTAAAAAGAAATCTTGTGTATAAGTTAAGGCCCGTTAGCAAAAAATTGTAAGGTCAGCAATAACTGGATTTCGTGTGATATACCTTAAGCAGGAATTGGTGGAAGAAAATGTTGGCCGCTATCAATAAGTTACCGTTCCATGAGTAACTAAATTTCATGAACCGAGAAGAAAGGATATTAAAAGAATCGCTATAATTCCTCAATTCTTTTCGATAGTTTCAACATCGCGTTATAGCCTGTTATGTAAAGTTACGTTTAATATACTATGCTAACAATTATAGCCATTTTGTACAACTAATGTATAGCTAATATTTGTATTAATAAAATAGGAAAACTATACTTTGTAAAGTACTCAATAAGTGCACCAAATTGAATTCCTTTATAAATTAAGTCATACAGAGAATTGAAATTGGCATAATGGTAAGTATAATCTTTATTATATACCCTGTGCACGTTTTTGTATAAAATATAACTGAAGATTACAAATAAATTTCAAGAATACTAAAATGTTATTCGGAGACAATGGTTATTCTGCCTTTTGATTGATAACAGCTAATAAATTAATTAAAAAAAGTAGTTGCCTGTGATGGAAAGATGCGGTATTAAAACTATCGAAAACGCTGGTATTGCTGACATGATAAACAGTGGCAGCTACAAAGTTGATAAAGTTACGTTTTCTGTTTTAGGAGGTACCTACTTGCAAGATTAGTATTCATGAACTAAAATTTGATGTCTCTTACTGTACGGGAAGATGAGTTATTTGCAAAAAAGTCATACCATCGAGTTGTAAATGCGACATTTGGAACATTTCTTAATTTGTTAATATATTTTAGTATTAATAGCGGTTATTTTTTTTGATTTGCGCGAAAAAAATATATTATTGTTTCGATAATTCAAAAGTAGTAAATCGACCAAAAAATGCAAATAGTAGGATCTAATGTTTAAGACAAAAAGAGACGTAATCAATAGTCTAAAATACAAATTAAGATTACTAGGTAAGGAGTTTCAGCAACGCAAACGTTTTGATTTCAGCGAACTGTATATACTACATACTAACGTTACGAGTATTTTAGCGGTAACAATTATGTATAATCTACAGATTCCTTAAATTAATGTTAACAGAGCTTTCCTTATAATGACATAAGAGAGACCATGCAGCTACCATGACCATCGAGCTACCTAACGGAAAGCAAATCCAGGGGAGTATGTAAGTTGATAAGGTTAATTATTCCAGGTCCATGACGAAGGTATACAAGGTGAAACTAACTAATTGGAAATTAACATAATGTATGAAGAGTATGGTGCAATTAAGTTACATCAGAAGTCACACATTAAAGGAAGATATTTTAGCAAGTTATGATACAGAATTAAAACGATTGCATGTTTAATGTACGCTGTTATTAAAAATTCCATTTAACGGTAGGTATTTAAAACTTTCTGGCGTTTCTGAAAAAAACAAACATCGGAATATAAACCTCAGAAATCAAAATCACCAGTTTGGGCTTATTGTGATATTCCTAATATACATATCAGATGAAGTGTATTTATTTACAAATGTGACAATTTTTCTTCCCGTTCACCTTAGGTCATTGCTTTTCATTAGATTGTTGTAATTACGACGGATGCAGAAGGGATAAGTTACACAAGATGAGTATTAATGACATTGAAGATAAATATTCTGTTTTTGTAGTTTTGTAGGATATATCTTGACTGTAATCAGCAAAGGATTTAGTGAAAATGTTCTAGAACTTTCCTGAAGATGTAGTACATCCAAGAAACCTTAGCATCCAATTCTAAAATCACCAATTTAATCCTTTCAAAATGTTTAAAATAATAAAATGCTGCTTCGAACCACGTACCCCATGGTGTAAGAATTGGTAGAGGCAAACAAACACATTCAAGCATTATCGCAAACTTTCGACATTTTAAGTGCGTTGCAACCGAATTATAGGTACACTCACCTGAAAGAAGTTGTAGAACGATTTACATAGCGATTATATGTAAATCGTTCTACAATTTCTTTCAGGTGAGTGTACACTCATGCAAAGTAAAGATTGGGCAGTTTCTATATAACAAGGTATTGAGTGTCCAAGCATTGCTTTTCATGAGTGTACGCGTACTTGCAATGTAATGTAATGTATTAATGATCATGCAACAATACAGCACGATAACTGCCTACGAACTACATATTTCACTACATACATTCTCGTGCAATATGCGCGCGCCGTTAAGGTCGCTCCCGATGTACAGCCGCCTGAACCGGACCGATTCTTACAGTCTTTAGTTATCGGTAGAGTGGCGACGTTGTGAGCAGTTTGTCATTGGCGATACGTTCGGTGGAAGGAGTGTCGCATTGCCAGCGATATTCGGTGAAAATTAAATCCACTTTCCAATGAACCATTTAGAAAAATCTATCATAGTTAATTTCTATTATAATAATATGGAAAACGTACTTGACGATTAACAAAATATAACTTTCAATTTGTCTACGCTATTGCATATACCCGATCAAGGCTTGACTGACTACCACTCGCTAACGAACTGCACCCAACTTCCTCGCTCTAGTTATCAGTGCATTAGTATTCTTAAATTTCTGTTTTGAATAAAATAAAATCAGCAAAACTCTTAAAAATTGTCAGTATATAGACAAAACAGATACCTGTATAATTTGAAATATTTAGAATTCTCGTAGATTAATTTAATTTGTTACAAAGTCTGTAATATTCTGTTTAAATATTTGTATGTATGTATATGATTAAATGGCACTATAATGGCAATTCTTCTGCTGATATTCATAGGCATTTAGCCTTTTGTTATGGACATAATATTATTCGATCAGAATGCATATTTTTAAGTATACAACAATTTAAGGCAATAGCTGTACATACTTTATTTTATGTTTCAGATTCATTTCGTCTATCTAAATATTTAGTTGAAAATAATATTAAAGCATGTTAAAACCTGTCCTCTTTCGCTTCTATTTTTAAGCTTAAACTACGGGTTTGTGATATAAATGCGCGACTATGTGGCTTTAATAATAAGGAAGTTAGCAATAATGAACACTCAGTTTTGGAAAAACCGTACAGGATGCCATTATACTTGTTGAACACTTTTCATGTTATTATGAAAGCTTGGCAGGCTAAATATATGTACGGCTTTTCCAAACTTCCAGAATTTTTAAAAATACCTTTTTTATATTCGTAAATTTTCTTTCAATATCTAATGAAATTAAACAATAAAATCCATACAGAATTTTAACTTAATGAAGAGTGAAATGTAATGCTGGTTGCGTATTCGTAGTTCCTCCTCAATTTGATACTTGGATCAACACATTGATATCAATGATTCGAATGTACTTGCAGATACGTCTGTGTTAGTGTAGATAGACAGAATATCTACTAAGTTGATATTGTTTGAATACGTTATAAAAGAAGCCCTTCATTTTGAATGCCCCTTAAAACTTTTGAGAGCTAAGAATGGAGTACTATCAACAGGTAACCAAATATTAACAGTTACAATTGTATTTAGTTCATGAATCTGCATTGCATTGTATCTTCTAATGTATAAAACATTGAAATATTCAGCAAATCTTATTGTTCGGGCATGGGAAATGTATAATCCAAAAATGAATGAAATTCTGGGTGTTTTATAAGAACTTGACATACTTTCTTTGTCTATACATTACAATAAATTTAGATCGTAACGTTCGCTAATCTATATCCCTATGCGAATAAAAAATCTAAACACATAACCGTTTACGTATAATGCTCTGTCGCATTACAAGTGTGTCATCCTGTATTGTTATTATTTGTTGATCACAAACGATCTTAAACAAAATAGTTGTAAAATGATTCTCAAAATTTGTTAAAATAATATGCCAAAGATACTAAAACATGATATAAAGAGATATATTTAAAACTTGAACATATTAAAAGATTCCGTAAAATTTCTATAGCACTTCTGTATTATAGAATATACCATACTAATATGGGCACATAATTCTTTAAGTTACTTTTTAAATTTATTTCCACAATTTTCATCTAAAAAATAATATCCGCTGCTTTATTACATAGATCCATTTAAAAACTTTTTAAGATTTTTCAAAACAGTCATCTATAGGCCGCAGTTTATATGACGAAATTCTTTAATGGCAGTGAGTAACATCTTCCCCTGAGATATATACCTATAGAAAAATCGCCATATCAGATCTTTTTTAATTTTCCACAGCACCTGTTGATTATTACCAAATTATACCTAGAATTTCGATCATACTTGCTGAAAATTTTAAGTCTCTATATGTAAATCGATTTTTCTAGCAAATGGTAGTTCGACTTGTGGAATTTGGCGTATACTTGCGATTTCACTAAAGGTATGACAAATAGAATCGTCCGTACTATTGTTATACAATAATCGTATATCTAAAACCTTTGAGTATCAAATATGTACGTTATGTGAGATTCACCGATAGTACAGCTTTGCTTAACTTAATATCGTATGTCGTAATTATAGTAGCACTAATTATGAAGGTACTACAAATTATGTGTAGAAACATGATACCTTTCAACTATTTGTTGAAACGTTTGCTTTCCAATGCTAGCACTTACAGTCTGTATACTTTTAAACAAATGATCAGATGATAAATCATCCGGTAGCCTTGTAAGGAATTGAGCTCCATGTAGAAAATCCATAGTTATTAACACATCTTGATGTAAATGTAGTATACCTGTAAATTAATATAATTAGCATAATAGATATTATATTTGACAAGCAATTTTAATTTAGAAATTTGGTCCAAACATAATAAAAAATATACTTGGCAGAAAACTTAAACCCATCTCTCCTATATACCAAGAGCTAAGTTTTAATGCGACAATCCTCTTTATATGAATAAAAGACGGATGAAAATATGATTTCAATCAGTTAACAAAGTCAATAAATACGCATGACATTCTGCTGAACAATTGTGTTGTACGCTATCACTCTGGAACGGCAAGCACCCACCTGTTCTTTATTCTTGTCTAATTAGTAGAAAGTAAAACCATTTTTTTTCAGTTTAATCAATTCAACGAAGCGTTCATTCCTTACTACTGCGAATTGGAGGGGCCGTATCGCTGGACATGCGTAATTAATTCCAAGTAAACCCGGTGTTCGATATACTTCGATCTGTTATTAATAAGACCTCGCTGTGTATTAAAGTTCTCTAGTTTTATAACGGTTAGTAAATTTTAATTGCGGTCAGTAATTATTATTAAAATGGCGTATTATACGCCCGAGGAAAAGATAGTTATGGTAAAACAGTATTACGGTCGGAATTCAGCAGAAGTTGCATGCGATCTATTTCGAGTAAATTATCCCGAAAGATCAATTCCTAGCGCAAATACTATTCGCTATACGCACGGTTACATTGAAGTACCGACCATTTCTAGTCGACCAGAATGCAATGCACAGGTTGCAAATAATATCCCGGTATATGTATATTTTCAAATGTTGCCTCCGGCGTTGAATTATTTAATTTAATCTATTATTTACAAAATACATACCTAATGCTGCTCGAAAAATAAATTCATCTCCATCTCTAAGAAAGACGTCCCAAACACGACAGGCCACGTCTAGTGGCATAGCTTTAGCATAAATAGTATAAATCCAATCCAGTAAATATAAATCAGGCGTTAATCCAGCCTTGCAAAAATGCAAATATAGTTTGGGTAAATTATAATTAAAAACTTCGTTGAAAGCTTGATAATATGCTTGCATTTGTAATTGGTTTAAAGTGAAGGCTGCAATATGCAGAGGCTTATTCAAGAGATTTGCAAAACAAATAAAAGCGTCCAGTTGATCCATATTTAAAATTAACACTGCTGCAATATATGACATGCCTTGCACATAACCAACATCAGGTCTGTAACAAACATATGCTGCAAGAAGTGAATGCAGAACTTCTGAATAAGGTCCTCCTTCTTGAAATATGCAAAGTGTTGGGAATGTTCGTGCAATGTCTAATTGAATTACATCCATGCTGCTTTCTTGATCAATTTCGTTGTCCGAGTGACTTGGAGCGGGGCTACTTAGACGAGTTTGTGCTCTAGATACACATATTCCATAAAGTTGTTGGGTTAAATTTAATTCATTGCCTATAGCTAATTTCCAAATTTTTCCACGGACACTAGAAGGTAGCCCATTCCACCAAAGGTCTATGGTTTTTTTCGTGTTACGCCTAAAAAGTGTTGTGTATAATTCAGATGGACTAATTTACATTTTGTACTTACGCTGAATCCCAATTAGGTAAAACAGTTTGTAAGAAATATTTAGTAGAGTAAGCTTGTTGCTCCTCTATTAGCAATTGCATTTTTTGTTGTTTCTGTTTAGCAACATGATTTTGTGCTTCTCTCTTTTTAGCAGCAGCCAATATAGCTCTGTATTCTTCCTTATGTCGTTGATCTTCTTCCAGAGTTTTTGCGGGTAAATTTGATGGTCTGTAAATAATTATCCATTTTTACAATTGTTACTAAATTAAGAAGAAACTCTATTGTGTATACAGATTGTAAAATTATTTTAAGCTGTGTTTGTGTCTTTCTAACATTTATGTGTAGTCATCACCTTTTATGACAGTGTAAAAAAATATATACATATATGTACAATAACTAAAAAATAAACAATACAAAAGTCAATATTGTAGTTACTTAAGTACAATGTAAACAAGAGTAAGAATTTATTGTACTTTTATTAATTTATTATACTTTTAGTAGTTCCTACCTTGAATTTTGAATTAACGCTGATGAACTAGCAACGTGTTGACGTTGGAGAGAGTTATGTAAAGAACAGTCATGTTTGGTTTTATTAAAAAGTTTCCAGGAAAACATGCTTCTAAAAAGTCCATAACAATTTAATATTAAATAAAATATATAAACTAGTCTACCTATTAAAAAACGAACTTCGTTTCTTATTTTCTCCATCTTTATCATCATCCAAAGTTGAACTTTTATCTTCTCCGCCTAACAGACTGCCATTAACAGAAATATCACTCAAACTAGACACTGTACTTGAAAATGAGCTTGCTTCAGTCCGTCTGTGTTTATTCTTTCCCACATTGCAACAGTCTTCTATGGAATATTCCAGTTTCTCTAGTTTTTCTAATTGATTGCCTATATTCTCCTTTTCTATAACTTCTCTTTCTACTAAATGTAATTGTTTGGTAATTGGACTGTATGCTAAGGAAATATTTTGTAAGGCTTCATTTAACGTAACTTTCTTATTATCTGTCTTGCTGGTTCCCCTATTTATTATACTTGTTTTTGACATTGATGAATTCAATGCAACATCTGTTGTTTCAGGTATATAAGTCTCTGTACTAGGTTTTGGTTTCTCATACCTCTCTGGCCATGTATTAAACCACATATCTTGAACTACAGTGGAATTTTCATTTTCTGATAATAATTTGGTGTGTATATCACAGTCTACAGAACTTACAATGTCATTCACTTTATTTTTCTTATTCAGAGAACTTGGCAAGCTCTGGCTTCGACTATCTGGCATAACATTGTTCTTCAATAATACTTGTCTAAAAAGGTAGTTGTTTTGATTTTCAGGGATTGATTTAATAACATCAAAGCTCTCAGCTAACTCTGGATTGCATTTGATTAAAGGTTGACCTCTTTTATTTACTAATAAATCTGTTGCTTCTTCTATACTATTATATGAGTTGATGTTGCTGTTGTATTCATTGTCAGAATCGTAAGTTTTCATATTTCACAATTTCTTTTCTTCAC
>SMLS01073270.1:0-39849 GCA_004785975.1 Popillia japonica | reverse complement strand
GTGGTTGACATAGGGAGTGCATACTTTCCTAATATTCCTAGACTAAATATATTTTTCAGTTTCCTAACATTCTTAGACTAAATATATTTTTCAAATGCCCTTCGCATTACATGTTTCGTAATTTTAGCACTAAGATGAATTAAAGTCTCTTATTTAGTTCTGTGACCAAGACGGTTCACTACCAAACAAAAGACACGGAAAACAAAACAAAGTATTTTTAATTTTACTCCCACAAATCCAGTCATTTTTCTGATAAATATCCGTTTTGAATTTTATTATAACCTCTTTACCTTTAACAGATTGTTTATTTTCTAAACATAATTGAGGCATCGGCCGTTTAAGATTTTTTATTGCGATTTTTTCGTCATACGTTAACCGCGAAAACGCGTTATTCTGTAACGCAGAGACGAAACTCATCTCACAACAGCGGTGAGCAGACTGAAGATCCTGCTCACACGCTATGCATTATACGATATGGAAGTAGAACAAAATACAGTTCTCCCCACCTTCAATGTAATGTTAATGGCGTAATGCAACAACGGCTGGGCTTTGCTCACATATTGCGACATCTAGCGCGATTTGTAAATAATAAATTTCTCCAGTTAGATTATCGGTATCTGCCGTTACCGACTTATCATTTCTTGACAAATTGGCGGCCACGTTCCTGTTCAATAACTATGAATACGTAATAAATAAATACTTTCACAGTTAGCCGCCGCTTGTTTGCTTTGTTTCATTAAAGAGCCGCCACTGCCTTAAAGGCTACTTTACACCATGCTAAATTCATACTTCTTCTATACTAGATTCTATTCTAGGATTTTCTAAATACTTTTTTAGGCGGGACTACAACAAAACAATACGTGATGGCGCTACTAAACAACTTTCGAGTTCTACCAACTTGACCAGCATAATTGCAGCATATTTGCTGGATTAAGCTACATTGATTTTAGTATCAATATTGCTAAGATAGAAATCAATATTGTCCATAGCTTACCTGTATATTAGATTCATCGGACCACATTACCTTGGCCCAAAACTCATACGAAACAAAAAGGTAATGTTCATGTTTTCAAATCCAGCTTTTCGGCCAATGTGATGCAATGTACGTACGACGGAGAACAACGGAAGCGTATCATCCGGATTGCCTTGTACCAACAATAAAATTTGGAGACGGCAGTGTCATGATACGGGGGGTAATGTCCGCGGCAGGCGTTGGAGAAGCATTTGTGTGTAACGGCACCATGAACAGTCGGCGTTATCTGTATATGCTGGAAGAAGTTCTAGAACCCTCGGTATTAAAATTGTTTAACGGAGACGATCCCCGGTAGTATTTCCAGCAGGACAACGCGCCTTGCCACAAAGCTCGCGAAGTAACACGTTGGTTTGCTGAAAATAACGTGCGAGTGTTAGACTGGCCGGCACAATCCCCGGACTTGTCCCCTATTGAACATTTGTGGAAGATATTGAAGCAAAGGGTGTGTAGATACAAATGTGCAACCAAAGAAATGTTAAAGCCAAAAGTTTTGGAAGAATGGGAGAAACTTCCTCCACAATTGTGTTATAATCTCGTTTCAAGTATGCCACGCAGGATCCGTGCTGTAATCCAGGCACATGGAGGATCAACAAAATATTGATATTATCAATAAATTATCTTTAGAAACCTTTTCTATGTGTGTAGTTTTAATTTATTTCCAATATTTTCTCACAAACCCCGTAAAACGTAGAATGTCTAATATATTTGGCCACGATAGTATATTGTATATCTTTAAGACATATTGTATAGTTTGTGTTGTTTCAATTAAAATATTAAGCGAATGCTAAATAAATCATATTAAAGTTTCTAGTTTATTGTTATTGTTATTATTTAAAATATATTTTGCACGATAAAATAATAATTTATCACATTTTTTTTCTTTTATTTATATATCTACGTTGTACCTGAATTCAGTATCATCATATTTATTTCCAATAGATTCACAATCCGCTAGGTTTAACTTCTTTTAAATGCTTGCTACCGTTGGTCTGTGGCTATACGGCTTATTGCAGTTGCCCAGTTATGTTTACGTCAATAACAATTCAGAACGGAAAGCCCACAATAGACGCGGTTTATTGCAGTTTGATGCATTACTTTTGCCCTCGATAGTACAACACAAATTCTTATACCGTGTCCTGGCACCAACAGCATACCGTACACATTTGCACTCGTTTCTGTTTCAACCATTTCTCTATGGTGATTTTCTTATAATAGTGAATCTTATTGTTTAATATTATATATATTTTAAATAGTTTTCTGATACATAGGTACATTATTCATAAATTTTGATCAAATTTTGCTTTTTGTCAGAAAAAGTGAAAAACAGTTCTTTCATTCTGTGACTCATGGGATTTTCAAGATATTCAAAAAAAAATCTATTTACATGTCAGTAATAGGTAAATAAAGGTGCTAATATATCGTTATGCTTCATGTAATACATTACAAGTATCAAGAAAACCTTGCGCTATTGCTTACTGTCTCGTTCTCTGCCAAGGTTTTGATCGCCGAGAATTTAACAAAATAGCAACCGTGTAGATCTCTAACGTTCGTCTTTTTATTAGATCGATATCGTGCTAGGTTTCGGAAGTGATTCGAATTTATTAAGAAGATACATGTATTGTTTGTATTTTTTCTTAAAGTAGTGATTAAAAATTATCAACTGAAAAAGTTGTTTAACTGGTTTTTGTACAAATAAAATGTGGTATAAAATTTGAATGCACGCTTTAGTTAAAATAAACATTAAATATATTTTCAATCATGTTAAAGTACGTGGTTTGTGCTGCTCTCTTAATTCATATAAGTAATCAACAAGGGTACAATATACCGCATGCTACGGTCGAAATTTTACATCCTAAAGGATTTACTATTTCCATCCCTGGTAAGATACGTTTCTGTTAATTTTAATATTAGTGTAATTACGAATACGAATCTAAGTGTTAGATAAGAATATTTAAAAGTTAATAATACTGTAGTTTTATACGGCAATAGGTATGAAAATACACTACCTATATTATAATTGTAATAATTAAAACATTTTAATGAAATACCTGAAAGTACCTACATGAAAAATGAAAAATAAAATAAATAATAAAACAGCCTTGGCTTTAAATAACCTTAGTATAGACTGTTTTTTTTATTAACTTGGCCAACTGAAGATTAAGCCGTTTGTAGATAAAAATATCCATCAGGATTACTACAAATTTATTTTTTTATTTTTTAAACGACTCATAAATAAACGAGTCCTGTAGTAATAAAAACTACACAGAATTACCGATAAATGTTTTCAGATAACATAACTATGTATAAACTGTTTTATCTCAAAATTCCTAGCAGAAATGTAATAGTTTTGTCTTCAAAACGAAATATCTTTGGAAAACTGTTAGTTCAAAAACTTCGCGACATTATGTAAGTCAAGGTAAAAAACGATACAGTTTATGTTGCAACTTATATTTATAACTTTAAAGTTTACAAGTGTTTAATAACAAAAATCAAATAAAAAATCTTATCCAATTAAATCTTTGATCAATGTTTTTTGTCCTTGAGTAGAATTATTGATATATGCAAATGTGTATAGATGATAATATAAAAGTCTGTCATATTTTCTTTTAGTTTTGTTTATTTATAATAGGTATATTCTACAAATTTAAACGCATTTTAGCAGTCCTGGTAATATATCATGTTGCTCTAATTTAGATTTTAAAGTAAAATAGGTGTGGAAGATACTAAACTTTATAATTAAAAATATAAAATTGTGGTACTAATACATGAATTACAAAACAGCTCAAACTTTTTGGTTAGATATTATGTATATAAAATTTCTGCTCCCTCAAAATCTTTTAACTATATTCGCAAACCCTTCTGAAATGCCGCTATATTTCTCCAATATATTTATAATATAACCTATTATAATTGTTATATTGATAATATCTAACCGGAATTAATTCTTTTTGCTCCAGTCGGGGGAGATATTTGACGATATAAATCTCAAGTTGTAAAATACTTTGAGAAATATTAAATTTTTCCCGAACAATTTGGAGTAGAACTAATATGCTATACGGTGACAGTGGCACTCGACGGTTCAACCACGCTAGAGCCAAAAACCCTTTCCGTCTATCAAAGTTTGAAGATATCCATTAAACATATTGTTAGCGAGAATCATGGTGCAATTCCATAACGATTTTCATCAGATCTGAATCAACGAATTTGTGAGGTCTGTTGCCATTCTAACATTCAAATGTTATCTCCTCGCAAAATTAAAAACAAACAGCTGTGCCAAAACGAAAATTTGCTTTACGTTTCAAATATTTTAAAATATTGAAAAATCTCATTTTTTGTACAATCGAAATAGACTAATGAGTAATTAATCGCTACTCATATTGGTAAACAACTCTACTTCTAGATCATCCTGGTATCAAACGAGTTATATTTCACTGTAAGGTAAACGAAGAATTTGATGGTTTAGAAGATGGATCTTTTGCTGATACTATTACATCTCCAGAAAATAGTAGATGGACATTCCGAGAATTTTCACATCGATTTCAAGTAGGCGATATTATTCACTATTGGTTGCAAGTTAATTATTTCGATGGAACCAAAACCTCAAAATATAGAAAAGAAAACCAAGTATATGTCGTGAACAGTAAATATTTATAAAAATTATATATACCGAATATTAATACGCATAATTCTTTATTTAGGTGTTCCCAAAAACAATGCTAACAAAGGTAATAAAGGTCAAGGCAATAAAGGAAATCAAGGTAACCACGGAAATAAAGGTAATAAAGGTAACCATGGAAATCAAGGAAATGGAAATCATCAAGACACTGACGAGCCAGTCTATACTACCAAACCCACTCCTTTACCCATTCCTGACACAACACCAGCTTGCAATTTCTCACCTACACAAGTAAACGGCCGCAGTGCATGCTCTGGTCAATTGATATTTGAAGAAAATTTTGAGGATCTGGTCACAACTAGATGGCAAACTGAAGTGAAGTTCGCAGATGACCCGGTTAGTATACAGCCAAAAAGAATCTAATTAGCTTCTCTTTTACCTTTGGTAACGCAAAATTTGTATAATTTTCAGGATTACGAGTTTGTTATTTATGGACTTGGTCATACTACATACATTGAAAATGGACAGTTGCGCGTAAAACCACTATTTGCGGAGGAACAGTTTGGAATTGGATTTGTAAATAGTCCAGCAGGACTAGATTTAGGAGTAAAGTAAGTACACTATACTTAATAGAGATGGTTAACACAGCATGGTTCAACCTTTTGAGGCGGGGACTAGAGTACTGACTTCTCAAGCTGTACTACTGTCTTGTATAAAATATAAGTTTTAGTTTCCCAATTGATATCGTATTTCATGTTATTTTCATACAGTTGCACAAGTACAGAACCACATGAATGCGTTCAAAAGCCAGTAGCTTACTTCATATTACCACCTATTCTATCTGGTCGTATAAACACAAGACCGGCTTTTTCCTTCTTATATGGAAGAATCGATATTAGAGCTAAACTTCCCGAAGGTGACTGGATATATCCTGGTAAATAACAAGAAAACATAACTTATTCATTTCTTTCTGAGCGCATTAGAAAATTACAAAGCATATTTTAGAATTATTTTTAACACCTAAAAAATTCGAATACGGAAGCACCGAATACTCCTCTGGTGAAATTCGAATAGCTTTTGTCCCGGGAAATGCAAATTTGGACAAGGAATTACTGACTGGCATACTGTTGGGTACAAGTGATGAAGCACGAGAATTTGGACTGCGTAAAGTGAAAGAAAATATTAGTTGGAACAAAGATTTCCACATTTTCTCAGTCATATGGAAGCCAGGTACGAGATTTTAATCATTTACAATATTAAAGATGTTAAAGGCGCAAACATCTTTTAGACAGTATACAGTTCTTAGCTGACGGAAAAAATTATGCAAATATCTATCCGCCGCCTGGTGGTTTTGCAAATGCTGGTGCTAAATACAATCCTGATGCAGCTGCTAAATGGAAAACCGGTGAGGTTATAGCCCCATTTGATAAAGAGGTAAGAGAAATTAGTAATGAATACTTTATTAATCAATGGTTAACTAAAATGTTTGCTTTTAAATCTTTATCTTAACATTTTAGATGGTTATAACTATTGGAGTTGGAGTGGGTGGACACTCATTTTCAGATTCCACACCTGGCAAACCATACACAAACCTTGAAGGTCAAGCTCAACATAAATTTTATAAAGCTAAAGATACATGGTTACCTACGTGGTCGCAAAATAGTGAACTGATTGTGGACTATATCAAGGTTTATGCTATTTAAACTACAGCTGTAATAAATTGTAAGAGAGGGCAAACATCTAATAAATAAACAGATAATGTCAGTGTTGTATTCACTGATGTACCTGCTTTATATTCTTAGTATAATTTTTATAAGATCAATATGTATATGAAAGGTAGGTAATAAATGATGTAATGATAAGGCAATAGGACAGATTCAAAGAAACAGTAGATTAAACCTTTTTGTACATTTCTTCGCTTATCTCATGTATTTACACTTCTTATAGCTCATCTGTCAAAAACCGTTTCCAATTGACAATCGGATTTGTGCCTACACAAATTTACGAATTTTGTTATACTGATTTCATTAAATTTATATTGAGCATTAATCATGGTAATAGGAGTGCGCCAAAAGAATGTTGCAGTTCCACGATTTTAGACGTCCATCCTTGAATTCACATTGTTAGATAGTAACAAACATTTGTGGCCATGTAGATATAGAAGGTATGTCGAGACTTTAATGATTATCACCTGGATTATTGGAAAGCAGAGAGCAATGGTAAAATTGGAAAAAAATTTCATACTCGCTACTAATCTCATTTCTAACTCTGACTTTTATAAACTTTCAGATATTTTGCAGCAACTAAAATTTGTCAATTTCATTAACTCGATCAATGTTCGCTTAATGTGACTGCTGCATCAGTTTTACATTCTTAAGACAATTTCTTGTAATGTAAAAAGGTCTTGTGTAATCAAAAACTCTGGATGACTTTTGTTTCCAAGTTTTTAGCACAATCATTTATTTTTCTGTCCGTTTATACCAATTTTTTCTTTAATTAACTCTAAGAAAAGCTTCTCAACGATGTCGAAGATATCCGAGAAATTGTTAATTGAATCGAAAATATCAGCAAAAAAGTAAATTAATATCTAATTAATTAATAATATTAAATTAAACGATACTATACTATAAAATACTGAAAAGGTACTGAAAATGTAAGAGTAACTGTCTAGACAGTAAGAACTGCGAACATATCAACAATCATATAAGAACTGCGGCATTTGGGGATGGGTATGTGACCAGAGAAATAGTTCCAACAACAAGCTGAGTTACAGGAGTTAGATATATTTGCAGACATTTTTCTGCTCAGCGCCTGTGTTCTTTTTCCAATGTAAATTGGTCAGTAAATGACCAGAATCATTTTGCTTGCCAAGCTAACAGAGTATGCTACCTAACAAAAAAATCAACAACATAGCACTCTCAAAAAAGTACCAAAAAGAAAACGATGACTGTGATATTTACAACGTATTATCATGTATTATTAAGCTCATTTATATCTTGCGTTTTTGATTTTCGATGAGTAATGAATGCAAGCTTCTGCACTACCGTAAACAATTTTTGTAAGTCATCTGGATCTCGGTTAATTGTCGCGCTTTAAAGCTGTTAACATTTTCGATACTTACCTTTCGGAAATTCAATTGATCGCACAACGTTTTTTGACTATTCTAGTTGTAGCACTCGCGTCCGCTATGATAATCCAATCATTAAAGGTAAGGGTTCAGTGTAAAAGCAGGAAGTAGCAACATACGCTGCTTATCTGAACTGCCCCTTAAGATTTCCATTACTTGATTCTTTATTTTATTTTTTTTTTTGTTATATTTAAATATTTGTATATGGAAATAAAGACATTATTATTATTATTGTCTTCGTTAGCCTGGCATATTTTACACATCATTCCCTTTGATTTTGAAATAATATGACCAATTTCTAGGTATGTAATTAATCGGAATATATGTACAATCTCTTTCTAACGAAATGTATCCCCCAGCTAACGGGTTCTTATCAATAACGTCTTCCAATGGACGTACTCTAGCCGTCGAGCGACCTCGGTTATCCAGCATTGCTATGACCGAGGTCGCCCGACGGCTAGAGTACGTCCATTGGAAAGCGTTATTGATATAAACCCGTTGGCTGGGGGAGACATTACTTTAGAAAGAGAGTGTATAAGCAACCCCAATATCTCGATCAACTCCCTATGAATTATTTGTGGTTACAGCGCTCATACTCTAATTTTATCAGGTTTTATTAAATAAAGATTAATATCGTCCATAGAATTCAATTAAACAACAAAATCATGTATATATATTTATTTTATAAATCTTATATTTCAATAATATTTAGTATTTACAAAATACACAGAGTTCTGTTATGTGAAGTATATAACTGCATCACACAATTATAACCTTCATGTTATGAATCAACATTCACCGGTAATGGAAAGAAGAAAATTAAAAGTGTGGCATAAGGAGAAAATTAACTAATAATAATTCATTTCTTTTAGCTGTTTCGGACCAGTGTCTGCATATGAATACCCGTACAAAAATAGCAAACCTTCATATCTGATTAATATAGTAAATTAATAGAAGCTTATCATTGTTACTTGTATAACTGGAATAAGATTAAAGCATATTATAATTATTCAACAACAGATTACGGAATATATGTACCAAGTGCTTGGTGGAAATAAAACATTTTAAATAAAATACAATCTAACAAATTTCAAATCATACAGATTTCTTTATCAATTATAAATTCAAATAAGAACATTCGAGCCACTTTCTAATAATGGGTGTAACATTTAGAAAGTCCAAAAATGATTACGATTTTTCACATTAATCTCAAGATTGATTTCGGTTCTTATAACACAGAAACAATGATAAAGTACATCAAAGTCAAACACTCAGTATATATTTCATGGATTTTAACTTGTGACATAAATTCACTTGCTTGACATTTTTAAACAAGCACCTAAATGCTTAGTTAACGTAAAATTGCATTTAACAACTTTGCCATGTAATACGACATAATGCATCAATGATATGAATATTCTGCTACATGATACTAAGTGAGTGGGAAGATACACACAGATGCTTTTCACAATTCATTTGCTTGATTGAAAAGTAACTGGATATTTAAACTGTCAAAAATAACAAACTGGAAGTTACGATTTGCTTTGAAGGATTTAGTTAAAAATTACAAAAATATTTTAAAATATATTATCTTAGTATAACTTTTGTGCTTCATTTTCCCTACAAAAGATACGAATGAAAGAACTGAATATATTCTGTACATTTTGAACCAATACAGTATAAATTGTATACACTAATACGGAAGTTTACATTATATCCTGCCTTTCCCAATTAGAGAAACAGAAGAAAAAATATGTATGTTTAAAATATGATCAGAAAATTTTTAAAAACATTGAAATTTCAATATCCTAATTAGCAACTAACGCAACACGCAGCAGCGTAACTACTATAATACAATCGCTACACTTTAAAAAAACAGTATTAGTTCAAGGAGAATAATTAGGAAACGTCTTAGTTAAAATGCGCTAGCACATTAAGAAATGTCACAACATAAAAATTAACTGAAAGTAGACTCAAAGAAGAAATCATCCGTACTAGATTTCGTTTAACTCGCAGTGTCCACCTGCATAATGTAGATCGTTGTGAGGAAAACAATTATTTCCACGAGTTTGTCTCTCTCTGTGATCGTTTACAAACTTGAATTATCCATACACCGAGTAAAACTAATTGAATTTGTATCAAAACACTTGTAGAATGAATAAACTTAGTATAATATACATAAAATGTTCATTGAAGTTAAGAAAGGCACTATTTAAATATGGCAAGAATATCACTATTATCAACATTAGAGGTGTTATTTCAAACTATCGTTAAAGTAAATATACGTTAACCGGTTGAGTTTCTCTTTTTTGATTTTATGACACAACATATGGATTAGCTTCATGTTAAGTGGTCACCTGCCGTCGCGTTGTTAGAGATATCTTACTCCTCTAGTTATTACTTTGCCCATGAAGTTTATAGCAACAGTAATACTCTGCCTTAATAGTTTCTTCCAATTAACCTTAATAATTATAATCCGACATTTTGATAATAAGTCGTAACGATACTACAACAAAGTGGTTTCTATCTTTAGTTGGAAAATATTAATTTGTTAATAGTTAATAATGTTAGAACTTGATATGTTCCATATTACTACAGTTTGTGTAATGAAATATAGGTAATTGTGATAACATAATTTATATTTTAAGCTATCAAATACAATGGCAACTCAGTATTAGTTATTATATACAGATAAGACCAACTCTCGCTAGTAATACATACGTCAATAATCAGTCGAACATGCGATTCGATTAAATACATTGACGAACTTTCTTATAGGATAGTCGAGGAATCGCACGCGCAATTATACAAACGATCTGAACACTGTGGCGGTTAGCAAGGTACTTATCACACGAAGCATCAACAGTTAAAAATGTAATCTATTTTATTAATAATAAAAGGATTAAAATAACCGAATGTAGTTGAGAAATTTTACATACATCATTTAAACAAGGAATAATACTAGCACATATAGAATACGGCAAAATATGTATTTGCGACTAACGCAGTTGCACTAATTTTCTAAGCTGTATCGCATGTTACACCTACCGCTACAACTCTTGTTGTGTAATTTTGTTACACAAGCCGGTATTACTGCATTATCTTACTGTAAATAACAGCGATGTTGATTAGATTCTAGCAACGAATGACTAACTCGAAACTTTATCAGCCGTTATAAATAAAAAACTTTTGAAATATGTGGATATTATGAAATAGCTAAAAGTTTTATTAAACCAGTTACAGATGTTTGTCAAAATTCCGGATTTCTTTGATGAAAATATACCTAGTATTCCATTTGCAACCGGCAATGTACTGAAAACGTGTCAAATCGAACGTACTTTGAGTGATTCATATTTTGAGGATGTCGTGTATGTATATGCTGGGGTGTGGTTAGTGTTTGGAGAGTAATACTAGTAGCAAAGAAATCACAACCAAGTACGACTTTGAGAAACACGGTTTCGAAATGTTTTTCAGTTGTGACTTCACTGTGCAAAACACTACACTGATGGATATGGTATCGTCGTATAGTGAAACCAGGTATCAAAGCAGCGACCAGGCCAATCATTCAATAATTATCTATAATGCAATATATGTTGATGATGATATGATATGCATTTACTGTGTTATATAAACAAAAATTGTCCAATATTTAAATAAACGTTTTAAAAAAATGTTATATATTCGTTAATACATCCATATTCAATTGCATTTGTTATTCATCTATCCGCAACTTCATATGTTTATTTATTTATAATTTTATAAATGAAACATCATATCGGTATGACATATCGGTATATATAGGTAGGTTAAATTCAATATTTGATACTACAGCTTACATATTTGCCTTCTGTCTCGTAAAAGGAAATCGATTTTTAATAGTACTTATTGTTACTGTATTGGCCTAAAATGTATTCAATGTATGAAAAAAAAACTTTACGCTAGTTTGTAAATATTCACAAATTATTATCTGATCACTTACATGTAAAAGCGAATTCATTTAACATTACGATTCCTTCAATATATATATATTACATATTCACTAGACATTTAATCGAGATCCTGCTGTAATCTTACAGCTTACATTATCTACCAAAATGTCTAATCCTATCAAACTGCCTTGGGTATTCACCTTTCTGTCACCACTCTTTACGCTATTAAATAATAATACAAGTTTCTAGATTCTCCATATGTGTATGTGTGTATGTGTATCATAAACCAACATGTTTTTTGAACAAAAATAAACTGAAACAAGCATTGTATTACTTAAAATATAAATGTATATATTTAAAAAAAGAAATACAATATTTATCCACAACAATTATGACTGGAAGTCATAAACAATTACAAAAATATATAATCCACAGGCATGTTTTTCAAAAAAACACTCTATTTCGCCTTATAAAAAGAAGAAATAGCAATACAATAGGATGTATAACTTGTCTTTTTGCTGTAAATTAAAATACATTTTCTGTAAATATAACAAAATTGTTGTAAAGCAAATTAGAATATTCTATATGAAATATCGTATAAATACAATAATAATAAACAATTTTGATTTTACTCATTGTATAAATGTCCTTTCTATTCAAATAAATCAAATTCATAACATGATCGTGCTGTCAGTTCTAAATAATGTACACATAAAGAAAATGGAGCTTGTAGTTACAGCAGCACATATATTATCATCATTATAATACAATAAAAATAGAAAAATATCGTATAGGGACAGAATGGAATTGCCAATTTTATATATAACACAAACATGTTTAAGGTAAATACATTGCAAAAAAACGGAAATTCAATTAATAAATCTTATTAACTCAATTTCAATCTTAAAAAAAAGTACAGTTCCCATACTAAGATCCACATTTTCCGAAATCTGCAAACGAAAATTTTATTGGTGATTGCACGAATAGGAGAGTTGAAACTTTACCAAACTTCCATTGTGTAAAACTTTTAACCCACATTAGATTACCTTTTCTCTAAAATTAGAATTATATTATAATTAACTTGCACACATTTTAATTCAATTAATACTTCTAATAATATTATTTTAAAATTCATCACGTTACACCATTGGTGTTTAAAATAGGTTGGTAAAATTTCAAGCTGCCACATACATACGTCAATGCACATTTGAAGATAACAATTATGTTGTTTATAATGCTTGGCTAACATAATACAAAAAATTCAACAAAAGGCAATCCCAGTCTGGCTCTCGTAAATCTTGGCATTCAACGTATATCACAACTATGCACAAACATTAGTGTAGCTAGTTGATTTTTCTTTTACTCCTAAACTAAACTGCTTTTCTTAATTCTCTTATATATTTGTTTTTCTAATTTTTTGTAAAAAAAATATGTATATGTAAGTATAACCTACATATAAATATTCGCTTGTTAAATCTTTACCTTTACACTTTGTTTTATTTTAATTCCAGTGTCATATAATAACTATATCTAATAATTCATAAATAACCTTTTGGAATCATCTTAAACCTGAAAGGTAACACGTATTTAAATTTCTAGAATAATTTAAGCGTACTAAAGCAGAAACATTTTATGAATTAAAATCTTCAATTTATTTGGTTTTGTTTATAGACTAAACTAATTTATTAAAATATACTTTCTTATAGAGCATACAAATATGTAATTAAAGTCTTCTAAAAAATATTTTATAATATGCAACCTAACTACAACTAGGTCATCGTTTCTAGCTACTGAATATTCAGCATTACACAATTTGAAACATCCTAATTTCTCGAAGGTAAAGATTAAAAAGTCGAATAGTCATTAAACAGCGGAATTACGTTTTAGAAAAAAAATTGTACATGTGAAAAAAACGCATTAGTTAATTCTATGTTTTACTTACGTTATTATCATTGTATAGAAAAAAAAACCAAAAAAAAAAACGAATCAAAATGTAGAAATGAGCGAGAAAACAAAACGGTTATTGTAATTGAGTGTTTTCACTGACATTTGTGTGACTGGTCCTGTCGCAATGTATATTACTTTTAATATATAAATATTGACTGACATTTCTGTTCGGCTTTAGAGAATTACACACTTGCGTTTTGGTTTCACCTGCATTACAGGACAGAGAACTGCTCTTATGGCCTCGTCGAATACTGTTTTCAAACCTTTCTGCGTCAACGCTGAACATTCCAGGTATTTTACGGCGCTTATTTCCTTAGCCATTGCCAAGCCCTGAGAAAAATAAAAAGATTTAATACATAGTATTTCTAAAATAATGTCGTTGCAAGCATTAATAATTTATAGTATCCATGGTTGTTAAGTTTAGTTTAATGAAGCCTAGTAAATTTCTCGAGATATTAATTTAGCAAACATACGCTCGAAAACTCAATATGCAATGCAGTGAATATTGCATTATGCAAAACACTCATGGAAACTAAAGATTGGACAGTTTCCATACAACAACGTATTAAAACTGTCGATTCTTTACTTTCCATGAGTATACATAGATGTGTATAAAAGTTGTGTTGATGTATTGATTGTAATTCAATTTTGGTTAAATATCGCTTTGACAATAATTATGGCACGACTGTATACATACGTAGTGCTAGGTGCCGTTAAAATGACCTTGCTCTAATAGTAATATTTTTGTTCCGATCTGTGTGCGTTGATTTATCTATACATATGTAGATTTGTTTAATCTTTATTTTTTTATATATTTTATTAATGTTTAAGAGAAAAAAAAACTTGTGAAAAATATTATACTTGTGACAGCATTATAAGATTCCCACATATAAAAATGTATAGACCACAAACTATATCCATTCCTCAACTCAATAAGAAACTTATATTTCAATGATGTTGGATTAGAATATAATTCAAAGATAGTTTAAATCTTTAAAATTATAAGCCTTAGTTATTAATAGACATTTTAGCCTTTAGCCATTTAGCCCAATTTATTATACTTCTTCTATTTATTTAATTATATTAATAGCGAGCAATACTACAAGTATGTGGCGTCCATGTTCACTAGAAGTTTACTCATAACTTTAAAAAAACGGAAATGAACTTTATCTCTATGGTAATTTCGATTTTCCATCGTTGATAGTATTTTACGTAAATCAATTAGTTTCGTAAGTTTCCTTTTAGAAAAGCATGATTCATTAAAGTTATTGTCGTTCGTGAAATGTATAAATAGAAATGTTGAAGACGATAAATATGTGGAAATTTTGATATGATGTTGGTGCCAGTCCAAAATATACGATCATAAAAGTTACGATTGGCTACATAGTGATGTATACATTATGTTGCACAACGATATATCTTATACGTTTAATGTTAACTACAAAGCTTAACCCAAGAATTAAACCTAATATGGTGCAACCGCAAAAAAACTGAAACTAAATAGCTTTATGTACTTAGGAATACACATCGTCAAAGATACACAACACACTATCGTCCATAAATTTTCAATTAGGTGCACACAATGAAAAACATTAACAATGTGAAAAATAACTTGGACATAGAAACTTATAAGAATTACGCATCATTTGAACGATGCAGGTGCCGCAAAACCAAACATGAAACAACAAGCTCATTCGTATCATATTATGTAATTAACTACAGTATCACTCGGTTGTAACATACACGGTGATAGCGTACTTACCTTCAAGGTCCCGGCTAGGTTCCATTATGTTTAATGTTATACTTTTCTTATATAAGGTATTCATTTATAACGTACTTCTTATATAAAGCACCTATAATCTGGGCAGTAGTCATATGCTTAACTCGTTTATAACGAATGATGAAATATGCTACGAGGATTTTTCGGATTTTGTAAAATCACAGTTCACAACCGAAGCTTTAAGCGGAATATTAAATTACTATGATGTCTGTATTAGATGTTACTTCATAGACAGTTACACGTGCTCTTTCTTATAAAATGGCCAAAAATAATAAACTGCACCATGAGGCTTTAACTGTTCAAGCAAAAGTTGACATTATTAAAGTTGTGGAAGGTAGTTCAAAACAGTCTGAAATTTGTACCAAAAAATCCACGAAAGAAACTATTATTTCTAGTTTTAAAAAATAAAAAATATGTAGCAGCTTACAACTTATTATAAAGACAGTTAGAAAACCCAATCGACAAGACGTTGATAGATCTTTGATGCAGTGATGTGCACACCAACGAAGTGCTAATATTATGATCAAATGCATTGAAATGTAAACTATTTAGAAAAAAGTCATATCATGCATAAAGAAGGTAAATGTTTGTATTTGGGGGTACTTTATGAACAGAAATGTATATCAATTAACATCTTGTGTAACTTTATATTTGGGTAACGGGATCACAGAGTATCTTATCTTATCTTGCTTTGCTCTATCTTTGAAACATTAATTCTCTACAATTGATTTTGTATATCAAAAATGATTATTTATTTAAGCGTTAAATATTATAGAAGTTATTATTATTTTCAATTCCCCTTACTACTTGTATTTTAATCATTATCGTCATCATTTATTGCAATATCATCTTTGTCAAGAACTCATAAGTAAAAGAAATAAGTAAAAATGGTTGGAGGATTCATAATCGTAAATTTATAAAAATGTGCTTAGAAAATAGAAATAGCACTTGCGTTACGTATGTATGTACATACACAATGCGTGCATGTGTTTGTGCATGTTCAACGGATGTAGCCAAAGAGAATATGGAATTTCCATTAAAAAACATATATTTGTAATTTAATTCGTTGCGTCTGATACTTCTATCAGCACGTACGACAAGTTAGACAGAAGAAGGAAAAATACCGTCTTTTACACTGCTTGGTACAGTAAAATATTGAAACCTATTATAAAATATTAATTACTCTCTATAACACATTTTATATTCAAACTAACTTGGTTGCAATAATATACAGACACTGAAGTGTGGTTGTGTATAATTCTACATTGGAGCACGGAATAAATATCATTATAGGATTTCAAAAAAATGTAACAAGAGTGATATTTGATGGATAATCCCCTTACTGTAACCGACTGACTTAATCGAATGATTGCAGGATACAGAAAGGGTTACCCAGTTGAACTACATGGAAACGTACATAATTATAAACATTAGTATAGATAATAACATAATAATATGTAGCGTTATGATAAATTTACAAGAAATTTCTTATAATCAAAAAATCTATATTTAGCACATCATGCAAACAGAGGATTTGAAGTTTCCAGTAACTCTTCTCGCTCAATAGTAATTAAATTGAATTACCTATGAAATCAAATATCAATCTACTTGGCTGCCCAAGCCAGTACATAGTAGAAATTCGAAATTTGGAGATGGTTTTGATTTTAAATATATGTGTATATTATACAGTATACAGCATTTAGGAAGGTACTTTTCGGAACTCCATTGCTAAAGGAATGAAATCGGACAATGAGGTTTGTATATTGTACTCATTTTTTTTCTTGTTAATTTATTTCTAACTTGATATTAATGCTCTTCGATATGAACGTAACGCGTTTATTTTATTATTTTTTTTGAAATTCTGCATAAAGGTGTGACAGATGATATTACCGAATTTCTTTGAAATTTGATATTAATGGTATAACACAATTAACGGCAATCGATGAGGTAAAGATTGCATGGAAAATAATAGTTTGTGTTGTTTGGCAATTACAATACACATATGCAAGTTCTTGAAGTAAGTATAGAGAAAAAAGTTACATTGAAAAGAAAATGAGAAACCCTTCTTCAAGTATATAAAGCACAAACTAGGGTAGCTCAAACAGGAAATAATAGAACAAATAGAAAACAACGGAGAAAATACATAACTGGGAAGAAAGTAAATCGAATGGAGACGAATACTCTCGATATTTCTTGATTACGTTTGAACTACAATTTCAAATCTCTAATCTCAGTTTTTTACAGAATTTTTTTGCTGTCTAATAAACTGAATAACAAATATAATTCTTAATGTGGCTGAATTAGTGGCTTGATGGTGTCAACATGAAACATCGAAGGTAACGAAGAATATAATTAAATAAATGAATATAATAATGATATATAATAATAATAATTATTATTATTATTATTATCTAGATGCGGAGAAACGCGGTGAAATTCTTCTTGCTGATTTTTTTGTGGTAGGCAGATATTGTAATACGACAAAATGTACGCGAAAATTACTCACACTACATTACATAAAATCAAAAATAACGAGAAAACTATCTTTTTAAACAAATTATTAGTACTTAGGGTTCCTGGTCTCACATTACAACAAATGTAAGGAATTCCTACAGCATACGTTTTAAAGTATTTTAATGTAACATAAGAAACACGAAATTAACGTTATTGACGTTTACTGTCGTAATAAATACTGTGAAATACTAATACAAGTAATATAGCCCCTCCAGCTTTCTAATAAGAACCAAGAAAACAGCAGCAATGCATACATTAGTAGATAATACGAAAGCATTTTAGGGATACATCCGTTAGTCATTTTTGTTTTTAAATTGCAACTTTGCAACTAGTTCGACACAGCATTGCTATTTTTACAAAACGTTGAAATGAGACTAATAGTTGTAAAACGTAAACTAACAACATAAAAGCAATTGATGAAATGCCTAGTTTCCTATCTAGACATTAACACTTTCATTTTCTTCTTCTGCAAGAATGAAAAAGTCTCGTAATAATAGAGTTTTCTAGGATTATAGTTCGTCTAAATGAGAATGGGCAAAATATAAGCAAATGTTAACTTTAGATATAAATGCTTAAATAATCTTTTAACATTCCTGATAACTTTAATGCACGTTCAGGCAAAAAAATTAATGCAATTTTGGTTGGTAATCCAAAATTTTAGTTAAATATATAGCGTAAATATAAGCGAAGAAAATACGTGTTTGTGAATACTATCTAAAATGTGCGTTAGGATTTTCTTTTATGTATACATCATATATTATATAATACAAGTACTACACTTCAAATTACCCCAACAATAATAACAACAACAAATTAACCCCAACAGGATGATGGATCACCACTTTAGCCTCATTAAATACGTAATAAAACCCCGGTATTATAATAGATGGGCATTGAACCGAGCTACAAAAGATCAAGTGCCCATCGGTTGCGCTTAGACTGGCGAATTCGTTCTTACAACATTACTTTACAGATTTTCAAGTACGCTTGACATATTTTAAGGGTTCTTATAAATCGCGTCTTCTTATTAAGCATAAAATACAATTGAAAAATTGATAAAAATAAAAGATATTACATACTTGTGGATACGTAATTGGTGCTAGCTTTTTGTCCTTTAGTTTTTCTATAGTAGTCCTATCGTCACGAAGATCTAGTTTTGTGCCGACCAGTATAATAGGTGTGCTTGGACAGTGATGCCTAACTTCTGGATACCACTATACCGAAAAAGAAACACATGTAAGCACAAACATCAAACATAATCACAATAAGGTATTTCAAAAATCTATTTCAGAGTATGTTTTGTCATTCATGTCAAATTTCAGCCGGGAAAAGAAGACTGAAACAATGTATTCATCATAAAAATATATTTTTATTAAACTTTTCGCCAAAACACTTAAAACCTACATCATACCTTTGCTCGTACATTCTCGAAAGAGGCAGGATTAACAAGTGAGAAGCATATTAGGAAGACGTCAGTTTGTGGATAAGACAAAGGTCGTAGCCTGTCGTAGTCTTCTTGTCCAGCCGTATCCCATAGACCCAGATTTATCGGTTTCCCATCCACCATTACATTTGCTGAATAATTATCGAACACTGTCGGAATATATTCGCCGGGAAAAGCATTTGTGGTATAACTGATAAGGAGACATGTTTTACCGACGGCACTGTAAAAAACGGGTTATAATTACTTAAGTGTAAAAAAGTGAAAGATTAACAAGTTTTAGAGTCTAAGAAACGAATTCTATATGTAAGTAATTTTGAAAATGTCACAAACAAAATTTTCGTCATTCAACTACACAAGGCCCAACAAGAATTTAATTTTTGTGAAACAATAGCAAATCTGTTGAACGTCAAAATAATACAACTAAGTGTGCATATCATCACAGCTTTGAAAAAAATATCTTTCGTCACAACGCAATCAAGTATTGTCCAACAATTTCTTTTGGCTTCCTCAAAGGTAACAGGCTACTTTATTGTGCTATACAAAATCATTTAGTTTCCAAAGCAAGTCTTACTGTAACTTAGTAATCCATTGTAATTACCCATATTTCTAATTTGCTTGACAAGTCTTGATTAATTTTGCCAATCTTTCGCAGGTATTTTAGAAGGCAGTAAAGATTCAGAGGGGTTCGTAAGTACCGTTAGCTCTCGTATAAAATACCCTAATTCTTATTGCTGTATCTGTTTAACTATTTACACATATACCCATTGAGTTACACCAATTCTAGTTTACTAATTTACATATTTGAAGTTTGGCATTTTATTGTTGCTGAGTATAAACAAATTTAAGATGGCTGTAAGCTCTTATTTATCACAAATTCGCCCAGTGCATACCTTAACTTGATTGTGCTATTTTTATATATGATATCAAGCAAATTACCTACTTGTACATATATCAAGTAAAGCTTTGATAATAAAAACATTTGATCTAAAATACAAACAATTACATGAATATTATGGCTATCTCTCTCAAAGTTACCCAAAATTGTATCAAAATTAGATAACAAGCAACACAATATACACATTTTAGATAGATATAGAATTGTCAAGACTTGGCAGGATAAGATTAAATACCAAAATATTACATGTAGTCCGCACAAATATGCTAATTCCAACATTGTGTAAATACTATTTAACAAAAATGATACTGTACTCTGGTATCAAAAAAGATTACATCGTCAATTCCCATGTTTTAAGTAGTCAGTCATCACTAATCAGAAATAAACGTAGCATCCAGCATCGTACACAAGAGCGTTATGGTTTTCTGAAAAATCTATTTTTTTTTATTGAATGTTCTTTATCAACGCTCTTTTTTTTCTTTTAAGAATTTGAACAAAGTAAAATTAATAAAGGTCTCTATTAAATCTATTAAATAGAAATAACGGGATGAAATTAAATTAAATTCGAAGGGTAGCTACAAGCCGAACAGCACACAAAACAATAGCAAATAATTAGTCGGAGTTTAACGGACATAAAGGAACAACGATGCACAGCGATATCACGCTTATCCGTCGTTGAAACCGCAAAGTGGCATTTGTTTCATTTATGTACTAATTCTCGAATAAGACACAGACCTACATTTACTTGACAAAACATGTATTATTTACATCCAGCGATCTACAATTTACGCATATTAAACACATATGTTACTTTAACTCAAATTGAAATAAATACTAGATAACAGATAAATACTTATTATATAGCACACGTATACAGAGATTCTGAAATATATAAAGTGACTCGCATCCAAAATCGTACAGCCTTATTAAAATATACATACATAATGTATTATTCTATATGGATGGAGATGGCTCGGTTATGGTATGGAGGTGTATGTCCGCCGTAGTAGTAGGCAATTTACAATTTATAGACAATTGATAAATGGCAGTACTTACATGTATTAAAACGAAATTTGAAAGCAATTGTTAAAAATTTAGGTATTTCAGTAAAACCTGTGAATAGCGGCCTTTAAAAAAAATCAAAATTGTTGGCCGTTATTCAAAGGGGGCCGCAAATGACAGGTGATGGATACTACTAACGCCAAATTCTAAGCAAATACTTTCACATGATAGCTACTATTTTGCTTTTAGAAATAAAATTTATTTGGACATTATTTTAAATGATTTTATTTAAGCTTAAAATAGAGAATACAGAGACACATACATAGCTAAACTAAATGTGTATACATTTTGTTTTGCGTTCATTGGTAATATCGTAATATATGTATAAGTATAAGTTTACATAGATTGCTTTTATTTTTGTCAAAAAATGCTTCAATTTTTGTTTGTTTTAAATTTTTTAACTTAGATTTATACATTTCACTTTCCCATTTGTGTAAAATTTTTGAAATGTCTATATCCATGTCACCATTATTGTTAAACAGGAATTAACAGGAACTAACTAATTTTTCGCACACTTCGTCCATATTTGACAAAGTTGATTTTGGATGTTCAAACTCTTCTATCTCGTTGTTATCGGAATCATCATCATTATTACATAGTTCTTCAACAATTTCTGCTATGCTAAAATCAAGATTCTCTGTAGGTTCATCATTGTCAATGGAAGCAAAATCGTGTAAACTTGCCATTGCAATACCGACTTTTGCAAATGGCTTAGCAGTGGGTATTTCGTCCTCCTCGTAAAAATCTTCATTCGATTGAAGTACTTCCGCGCGAATCCACCTTTGAAAAAACAGTTTGTAATTGTAGATCGAGAAACCTATTTCCATGCGGCTGCAATCCATATCAGCGCACTTGTTAGATTTATGCTCTTTTCCGAATCTTCACACAATCACTCTCAACGAACGTTAATAGTCTTGATCAAAAAGCCGCGGTATGTCATCTTAAAATTGTGAATTATGCGTTGATCTAACGGCTGAGAATACGACGTAGTGTTTGGAGGCAAAAAAATCAATTTGACGTTTTCTAGCGAAACTTTAGGATGTGAAGTTGCATTATCCAGAAACAGAAGCACCTTTCGATTTTGATTTTTCATTTTCATGTTAAACTGATACAGCCATTTTGTCATAAGATTTGATGTCATCCAAGCCTTTTTGTTATATACCCAATCTAAAGGTTCTAAATTTGTCGATATGCTTTCCCTTAAAACACCGAGGATTCTTACTTTTTCCAATAACTAAAGGGTTTTCTTTGTCGCCTTCCATATTTGGGCAGAATAAAATAGTTAAAAAATTTACATCAGCGGACTCACCACAATTTGATTTAAAAGTGATATTGTGCCTTCGACAGAAACATTCCAACCAACCATTTGAAGCAGCAAAATTCTCGCTGTTTAAATTTCTTGCTGTCGCTAGCGCCTTTTATTTAATCAATGATCCAAATATGGGAATGTTTTTATTTCTAGCCATGCAGAACCACTTATACACAACTTGATCCACTGCTACTCCACCCGTTTTAGGGAATTTCCGTTTCTGATTCAAATTAATAGCTTCTTCATACATCCTTTTAATATCACTTTTGTTTTTTAGAATATCGTTAATTTGAGTTTTTCCGCGAACTTAAATTATACTTTTCACTCTCCGCGATAATATCAATTACAGTGAAACCTGCCTAAGACGGACCCTTGATAAAACGGAAAACTGTTTAAGGCGGAAAATTTTCATAGTCCGGAATCGTCCTCGTAAAAAAACATAGCAACTGTACCTTTTTAAAACGGAACCTGTTTAACGCGAAACCGTACTAATAAAATTAGACCAAAAAGTATTGTGAACCTCCATAAAACGGAATCGGTTTCCACCATAAATAACAGAGTTTACATACTTCAAATGACCGGCGACGGTCCTTGGCTTGATTTACGATTAGAAAACAGACCATTTCTGACGGCCACCTATGAAGGAAACACTTTGTCTATTGAAAAATGTATCACAGGTGTGGATTACTAGTTAAAACGACTCAATAGGAAGACGGAATACAAGAGGGAATACACATAGTTGTGCACACATGTTCGATCTTTTGTCGGACGTTGATAAAGTAACGTTCATACATATATTTATATCAATAAAATAAAATAGGTATGTATGTATAAATGTGTTCCTTTTTCTGCAATATGATCTAGATACTTGCCTATTTTGTCTTAGAACTTTAGCAAATTCGTTAAAATTTTGGAATTTCACGCGTTGGTATGCTTTAGATTGGACGGTTGAATGAAACATTAGAATTTCATATTTTGATATCTACATATGTATAATAACCTGAGTAAAACGGAAACCTGTGTATAAAGGAAAATATTTTGGTCCCAGTCGATTCCGTTTTAAACAGGTTTCACTGTATGTCTTTCCTGACGAACGTTTTCTTTTTAGCGACATATTCAAACACTTCACGAACACAACGATAAACTTAAACTGATCGAATGAACAGGCGTTTTCGGAAACTGCTATAATCGGCTGCTGTTGTAAAATAATTCTAACTAACAATAAACCCTTACAAGTAAATTCTGTCACCTTCTTTAAACTGAACACCAAATACGTGAGTTTTAAAATTTGCGATACGGACAACGACCGTTATTGAGAGGTAAATTTTATTGCTTTTATGTCTTTAATTATTGGGATTGTCAGGCCGTGGCCGCTTTGTAAAGGCGGCCGTCATTGCAAGGTTTGTTGTTAGGTTGTATAGGTATATGGAAAAACTCGTATTGTAGATTTTTACAATGTTAAACCTGGCCGTTATCACAGGTGGCCGTTAACATAGGATTTACTGTTATTCCAAAAACTGTTAAATTTTACGCGGATAACGACCCAAAGCATTCCTCATACCTTGAAAAAGAATGGCTGTTATACAATTGTCAAGAATAAAGGTTGTGTTACAAAATATTAAAAATTTCATACATATTGTTTTGTATAACCCAAAAATATTCCATTTTGTTTGTAAAAAATATCCACACTTATTATTATGTCCAAGCCAAAATTACCTTAATGCCCTTTTTTAATACAACATAATTAATTGTTTAGCTTTCATGCAACGAATTGTTTTATTTTAATTATACTAAGCTATTAAAATGCATAAAACATAAATATTTAATGACCCATCCAACATATAAACAAAATTCTGCATTATTTTGAATACACCTATTTTTCTGTCCACCACTGTATCTAGGCTAAACATTTATTTTCTATATATGTAGGTACTTTGTTCAGAATTAAATTTTGTTGCATATGAAATATATGTACACTGAAAATGCACATTTGTTTATTCTATTGTCAACTAGAATTTTTATATGTTTTTGTTTACACGTTGTTAATTTAAAATAAAAATTATTTTTTCCCTTGCTGTATGATTTTGGCTGTGAGTCACTGTAGTTAGTAGTATTCGTACTTCTTAAAATGTTTTCTTACAACCATTAAACTTATTCAAAAAAGGTAAGAAAAATAATTGTCGGAACGTCATGTAAACAGCAAATAACATTAATATTCAAATTTCAACCTTTCCTTGGCGCCTACAACGTTCGAAAGACAATTGATAACTTATTGTTGTGCACGATATGTTATTGACTCTTACCAAATATGAATGCTAAAAGCAAGACGCTAGAAATAGCTTTAGCGTTTTATTGTAAAATAATATTGAGAGCCATTTATGAAAATAAAAAAACCGTTTAAACCTAACTGATTTAGTACCTCAATCATATCTAAAAATTAGACTGTCAATTAAATTAGTGAAAAAATTATTATATGCCAACTGACAAAGAAACGCAGATAAGTGGTGGTAACCGATTTAAATAGAATTTGGTGGGTTTACAGAGTGATGTATTGTAAGTACAACGGTAACTTTCTTAGCTGCTAAATCGGCCGCTTTCGGGGGATAGTACGCCCTATTGGCGTCATTTGATTTAATATCTCCAAAACTATGGGAGATATCGAAAAAAAAATTGTACTAAAAGGTGATGGCCATACATCAATGTATAAACCCAACAAAATTTCATTTAAATCGGCCACCACCACGTGTCTGTGTTTTCTTGTGAAGCAAACTTTAGTGTGCAAAAATGTTTGTGAACCGATTTAGTTGCTAAAAGAAGCGGTTGCAATCAATTTAGCTGGAGTCTTCAAAAAGCAGTTCTGGTGTTAATAGTAGCACATTCTCTTCAAGTTCTTCCAATGTTAATTCGGTATCTCTTCTATGTCAGTTTCGTTTGTTGAATCAAAGCCTTCTTCTTCTAAATTTCTTGTGACATCCACAATTGTTGGAGGAGGAAGAGACTGTGGGAAAGTATACGTAATTGGTATATCTCTTCAGATGCTCCTTTTATGCAAGGTGGTTGTAAATTTTTATATGATATAAATATGTACTGCAATTAAAGTAGCGTAAATAAATTTTCACAAAAATGGGAACATTATGAAAACTAATATTGATGGGAAATAACGGCTATTGCAATGTTAAATGAGATAAGACGAATTTTTTTTAAGAAAAAATGCTTGTGACGAATTAATTGTTGATTATTTCCATAATTACATGCAATTAAAGCAATATCTGAGATAAAACTGTTTCCACTTAACATACCAGCAGTTATCTTTACTCAGTTACATTTCATCATACTACTATGTCAATTTTATCAATTAACTTTCCACTACAAGACATTTTTTATGTTACCGCATTAATAATTAAAGACATATATATATTAAATTAATAATCAAGCAAATGAAGTTAATATTTCTCAATAAGAAACCGGTATAAAACCTGTAGCCATTAATAATTACTATTACTATTCGTATGTAAGTACTTTTTATTGTTAATAGAATGTATATAAAACCTATCACAACGGAATTACCAATAACTTTATCAAAATTATCGTTTGGAATAAACGTAGGTAATATAGAACGTAAAAGTAATTTCCTTGATGGTTATTGAATTTTACAATAAAGTCTAGATTATAAGTAATAGTAATAATGATAAGCTTTAAATACTTCATCTAGGTAAATGAAACAGTATACAAGATATTTTATATGATTCACAGTTATATATCTTGTCAAGCAGAATTTTCTCTATATAAAAGTTTGTGCAAAAATTTAAATTTGCAAAACTAAATACAGTGGATTCTGGTATCACGCGTAGGTAATAGAAAATTGCGTTATTTCGAGACGTACTAGCAAACTTAAATAGTAAGTGCTCATTTTATAACAATTAAAAGTTCGATTATACTTAAAATGTGCATATGTGTGTTATATATTTTTTTTAACTGTTACCTTCACTGTTTCAAAGAACAGGTTATAAGTGGATACCTTTGGTTGATGGTGACTAATTCAACTAGTTTAATGTCAGTGGTTGATTTTTGTAATTTATTTGACGCTTGCTCTGATTACGTCCGCTACGTTGACAATAACAAATGGAATAATACGAGAACAAATAGGTACGCAAAAGACTGACTATTTATTGATTACTATTGACCATTAACGATTTCAATTGACCCTTTCGGTTAGGCTATAATTAAAAGACGCATACACTTAAGGAATTTTTGCCAAAATATCCAGAAATGATTATGTTTATCGTTTGGTAATGTTTGAACACCTTCCACAAAATTTCGAACAAAAAAAATTAGAAAAACATTTGTTTTGACCAAGCACAAAATCTTTGTCCAACAATAATACTGATCATCATTTAAACGATGATCAGTTTTAAAGATCAGAATTACATTTAATAAAGAATTACATACAGAGGTCAAGAAAAAAATGTGACAACTTATCTCATGTCCCCAGTTCACAAAATGTCATTACTTGACCACCCACCGATAGTTTTATCCGACCAGGAAGTTACATATAACAAAATCCTATCACACTTTTCACAGAATTTGAAAACAGATAAAAATAGGAAAATGGCACAAATTGTTGCCTTACGTACAAATCGAACATGTTAGAATTCTTGTCTGTCTTATCCTCTCACAAAAATTGCATTCTTAAAGAATTTTGAAAATACAA
Source organism: Popillia japonica (assembly GCA_004785975.1). Lineage (NCBI taxonomy): Eukaryota > Metazoa > Arthropoda > Insecta > Coleoptera > Scarabaeidae > Popillia > Popillia japonica. Next base: position 12,482 of record SMLS01073270.1, on the reverse strand, counting down.
GAGACGAAAGCAAGCTCAAATAAGAAGAAAGATTTTCTTTTTCTGATTTCAACCATGTGTCATATGTTGAAAACAAAATTTGATATTGTGTGTTAATTTACAAAGAATCTAATTTGAGATTAAATAAAGTAGGTAGCTATGAAATTTCCAACTGTCAATCGCTTACAATTGAGTATCGCGAAAATGAAATTCGATGTTAAATAAGGTAGCCATGGAATTTTGAAGTCAACTTGCATTAGTAACGGAAAAATGGCGTGGCTTAGCCCAATTACAGGAGCCATCGGCTGGCCATGAGTTATTATTATGCCTGCGGTTGTAGACCGGCTTAAGATGTTGCCTTTCAGCATTTGCCATGAAATCTGGGAAACTACAGAAAACCAAATTCAGAACGAACATACCGAGGTTCGAACCGAGTACCGCCGAACTAGGAAGCGAGCACACTAAGCACCGCTCTACTAGCCGATCAGTTAGTAAATTTCGATTCATCTAACCAGATGATTGTATTTAAAAAATCGTCGTAGTTCTCTAATTTTCCCAGTAACCAATTACAATATTCCATTTGTCTTAAGTTATTACTAGGTAGTAAACTATGACCAATATGGACTTTGTACGGTTTCCGCTTATTTCGACGCAGTTCTCCACGATCCATATTCGGCTAAATTTCTGTCAAGGTCTAGAAACATGCTATGATATGTTTGCAGTCGTTTAGGGTACAATTGTAAATAATTGTACTCGCTATTGTTGTATTTCGATTTAATTAATAAGAAATACATAGCATTATCCCGTTTCTCTTCGTTGGTAAATGCCATTTTTGCGTTACTGATGCAACGATAATTGACAGTGCGTAATTCCATGGCTATCTTGTGCTACAAGCAAAATAATAAAATGAGATTTTTGAGTTTTCTTCAAATAACTCGAACGTCATTTTTTCTAAGTCTACTTTCGTTTCGGAATCATAATAACCACAAAATTTAGAAACTTTGCTAAATTTCAACCTGCCGTCTATCTCCAATAATAAGCGAGATCGCAATGGTGAGGATCGAATATGAATCAGCCTGTATTGTACTTGTGACACCTTTGAAACAAAGGCAATTTATTATTTACAATTTATTATAAATCCCACTAACAATTGAATTATTGATTTAATAGATATGATAAATAAATAATCACCAAGAACTAAGCATTTGGTGATATGTACATATATACATATACAGCTATGGAAAAATGTATGGAGCACCTATTAAGTTAAAATGAAGTAGCATTAAAATACTGTAATGAATTCCATACAATTATTTGAAATACAATTCTTTAACTTATTGAGTGTGTAGAGCTACGTATTTCTAAACTGCTGTTTCTCTGCTTCCATGGCCTTCTCAGTCTCCAGACTTATTCCCGATAAAAAAATTGTGGGCTAAAGCAAAGAGTATTCATTTATAAATGTAAACCAAAAAGAGGACTAAAGGAGATAATTTTTAAAGAATGGGGAAAAATTCCCGTCAGCTTGTGAGAGAGACTTATGAAAAGTAAAGAGTTCGTGCAGTAACCGAAGCACGATAAGGTGTGCCGTAGAATATTAAACAATATCTTTAAAATTGTTAATAAACTTACATATACTCGTTTGCTTTTAATTTTCCTGCATAACATTTAGAATCTTGAGCAATGTAAAGGGTGCTTGATACATTTTTCCATAGGTGTATGTATGTATATACCGTATGTTTACGGCGACCCCAGTCAACTAAGAAAGACAGATCTGTAAATCCTCCCAGCGTTGTCTGTCTGTTCTTAGGTGACTGGGGTGGCCGTAAACATGTTGTATATTTATGTATATAGATATATTACCTTCATAATTCACACGCTTGTTATTTGGTTTATAAACACCATAAAGAATCTAAAATATTTTGGCATAGGTTTTAAGTGAATTCTTAGCATACTCTCGTTATGCATATCTCTATGAAAGTGTTGGGGTGTACAAATAAAACTATAATATCAAAGAAACTTTATTACACATTGTTCGTTTCATTGTATATTCTAGGAATACATTGAAAAGATTATATATTTATCCTGTAATGAATGAATCACACTTGTTGCACGTCATTAGCATATGCTGTTACCTGGAAAAATCATGGTACAAATTGACACAAATTATTGAAACTTGTTGAAAGTGTTTACTGCTACTAGGAAGTTACAGAGGTCAATATCACCAAAACAACTGTACAAATTGGACTGTTATTGGCAATGAATTAGTCCTAAAATTTCTTAATGATAAATTTTATGATTCCAATTTCACACTCACAGATCAAAAACACAATGCAGCAACTTGGAATATGAAATTGTGTTTTAGATTATATGTATTTTCTTAAAATAATATGTGAATTATCCAATTAACTACAATTTCTTTCCATCGCACTATTTACAAAGCTGCCCTCGTACATGATGTACAGTTTTTGAAAAGACAGATTTAAGTAATTATCTTAACCTGATATGAAATGAAGAGCAAACTGATGAGAGTCCGATTTGTATACCCTGCATATTATTGTAACAATATGAAACTTCACAAACAGATTCGTTTAAATATTTCGAATTGCAAGGTTAAAAGACTCTGTACGAGGGAGAGACGCTGCCATCGCAATCAAACGTTCCATAATTTGTATATTTAATGACGCAACAGGACTGATATGTAATATATATGATGATTCATATCATTTACTATTTGATAATGTTTAAATTTACAAAAAATAAGCCGAATAAACTTCTTTCCGTTTTCCCCCTCTGAACATATGCAATAACCTATTTCTATATAATTGGCCAATTGTTCAAAATAGAGATTTATTTGAATATTAAGTAATCGTATATCTAATAAAATCATTATTTATACTAATTAATCCAACTTAATATGATTCACGAAACAAACATACAGTCTAAATAAGTATATTGGAAACATTCTTTACGTTTCGATTAATATTTACAAGAATATAAATTCCTTGTAAATTAGTAAAATATCTTATATCAACGAAACACAGTTTAACGTGTCTCTGAGGGTATGAAATTTCGGCAAAAAGTTTATCACAAAATACTGAAATTTACTCACCCGTCTCCTACAACAACACATTTAATAGCTTGCATTATTCAGCGGTATGTCTTGCAAAATTATTTACACTAACGAAATGGTTGAAAACAACAATAAACCTTTAGCACTAAATACACACTGGGTGTGTGTTAGACTGACAAGTACAAGGCCACGAAACACTAAAATTTATCACTATAAAGCCACTCCAACAATAACATTTCAACTAAATCACGAACGTTGTAGATGTAACTTTCTGTCTGTACTGAAAATGATGACGGACACAATAAAAAGTCCAAATATTTTAACCACACGTAGTGCAGCTAAAATAACCACTTTGGATAATTACCTGCGGTTGGTACACTTGCGGTTTGATTGAATAATTCTAGTGCCAACTGTTTCCCAATTTAAACGTAAATTTCACTGATTCTATTTAGTTCGGAAATAAATTATCTGTTTGTAATGAAATAAAAATTATCTCAACTTGATAAATCCAGGATAACTCTCATCGGCTAATCAGTTCTTATCACACCTTATCGCTTTTACGAGATCACAGAAGAGTCAAATGGGAATTTATGAAAAGAAATAGAAATTTTTGTATTTTTTCTATAAGAAATGTTAGGCGATTTGGTCATTAATATACAAAATAAATTAAATACATTCTTAATATGTGTTATGTACTTACTACTGAAATTATCCCAGGATGGCATTAGAGTAGAGAAAAAAAAATGAAAGAAATCTTAAATAGAACAAGAAATTAGTTATTACTTTTTCTACTATAACTACTAACATATAACTTTTTCTAAAAACATATACATATGTATGAGCAACCACCACGCTGATATGTACGGTTTGCCTTTTATACTCGAAATCAGTAGAGCATCAAATTTCGCCGATATATCTACCTAAACCGTGAAATTGCGCGCTGCGTATGTCTCTTAGCGTTGGTTTCCATTTAACGCGGCAAGTTTGCAATCGATTCAATAGAATATTCTATTGTACTTAACATATTAGTCGCGTTCTTTTTGCCGTTAGGCTCAGCTCACTTCACTTTTGCGAGTAAAGATGCGAGTTACTTATAATACTATGAATGGTGAAACCAGCCGGCTAACCAATTTCGCAGTAAGTAGCTCGCATCTAAACTCGCAAAAGTGAAGTGAGCTGAGCCTGACGGCAAAAAGAACGCGACTATTATCTTACTTTCTCTGAATAAACGAATCGAATTGATTAACAAGTGACTTTACTTACTTCCGAGTTTAGTATGATTAGTGTGCCGTGGATACGACGAGAAGTATCCAACTATACATGATTCAAACTACTCGGAAACACATTGTAAATAGTTCATTAGATTGAGTGTAGGCCGTAATCCACAGTAAATATGTCGTCGTCCGATGACAACTACTGAAGAAGCTGACAGCATGATCAGCGAAACGTGAACCCAACATCGGTATCTACTTCATTACGTTGTCTGAAGTGATGCTAAAGTTCTTTAAAAATAATAAAGCGCAGAGCTCATCACCTCTGTCAATAAAATCAAGTCTAAAAACACATGATGACTTATGATTTACATTCTTGGTTTATCAAGAAATAGTTTTTATGCAACCTTTCGATTTCTGAAAATGTATTCGTTTTTTGTACTTTGTTGAATTGGTAATACGACACGTGCAAAACATTTTTTTCTCTTTACTGTTTATTTAATATTGTAAAATTGTTAAATTTATATATTTTTCGTCAATGAATCTAATAAGAATATTTAGTTTTGATTATTTAATTTATTAGTTACAAACTATAAATTCATAATATATTACAAAAAATAAATCTTCAATTAGATTTTTCACTTAGTTTATTTGTAGTGTCTGCCTCCAAGAAACTATCCCATTTGGTTAACCTCTTCGAAATTTCAGAATCCGTTTCTGCGATTTTATATTTAGTTTTCCCGTCCCATATTTCCGCAGTAAGTTTTCTTTTTCCAAACCACCTCCCATTCAAGAGGACAACAACAGCATCCGCTTCTTCTGGCTCTTTCATATTTACTTGTATAATACCTTCTGGATGCCTATCATAAATAACAACTTTTCGTACTTCACCACATTTGGAGCATTCTTCCCTTAAATCTTGTTGATACTCAAGAATTAAACCAACTTCATCGTCAAATACTTTCGGATCGAAAACATTCTTAACAATGACTACCTTTTCATGTTTTGCACGTTCTCCTCTCACCTTTTCTGGTCTCCAATCAAACAACTTCTCCTGCATTCGCTTTAATTTTTCTTTTTCTTTGCGTTTCTTAGTTTTTGGCTTCAACTTGGGATCATATTGCCCACGCATTTGAAATTTCGCACGTTCTACATTAATTTTTTTACCTACAACAATATTAGCTAATTCAGTTAAAAATTATGATTAATTTATTATATGGACTATGTATTCTTCAGCCTATAAGTTATTTAAGCATCAATTATTATTTAATATTCAAGAGCTTTTCTGTTTCAAAATATGTATTATGAATAATACATAATCTGTCAGAACTACTACTAAAATAACAAAGTAATGATGTGCAAATTACCTTTAAATATAGAATCATTCAATAATTTTAATGCAAGATCTACTGATTCCACTCGGATATAAGTGCACAGAGCATCTCCTTTCAGATAATCAGTTCCTGGTTCTTTGTAGAGTTTTATTTTCATATTTTGTGTAACAGGATCCCGCATTACAAGTCCACACTTTTGCATTAATTCTACAAATTCTTCTTCGGTGGTATCCGTAGGCAAATTACTAACATATACCTTTGTATTACATTGCTCATCCAATTCAAACCAAGTTGGCTCATTTGGTTTCCTTTTGACACCTATGTAATTAATTATTCCATTATAGACTTACAAATTAACCACATTTACTATATAATTAAATAAAACAAATTCAAAGCAGTAAGAGAATCTTGGAATGATATAGTAATAAATGCATCTTGCAATCTTAAATATATGGACGTAGTGATTGTGTATATATTAGCAGGTATAATCACTAAGGACAAAAACAAATAATTCTTATTTTTAATTCATTAATAAAAGTTTCTACAAGAATTTTGTTTATATGACCAAAATTGAACAGTACTTTAATGCTAAGGTGTTCATTCAAAAATAGTACCATTTTCAAAATACTTGTGACTTTCTACCATGGACATCTAATATGTAAGAATGTATGTAGGTAAAATCATGCAAACAAACTTTCCAAGTATAGAACATGTCAAGTAAACAAGTTTGGTGAACTACTGTTATACAACAGGAGTTCATTAAATTTTACTCATAATCAGTAGATATTATACATACACACATTAAAATCTTAGAAATAACTTAAAACTGCATTTGGTATCTGTGTACATACATATATATCCATGCGATTATATGAAAATTCTTATTTAATTTAAGAATGTACACATCTCTTACAGAAGTTTTAAGTTACCTTTAGGTTCGATTTTCTTTTCAACCTTAACATCCTTTACTGGTTCAACTGGCACTGCCGTTGTATTATCTACAAAACCATAACTCATTTGATATTTAGCCATAAAATCATCATTGATTTTTGGAAACCATGCATTTTTCTCTTTATCCCAAAAAAACTTTACTCCATCAGCATCTGTATATGTATGGGTATCATCTTCAAATCCATATTCAGCACTGACTTTCGGAATCCACTTTTCTTCAGCTTTATCCCATTGATATTGATAACCTGTAGCTGGATCTGTATATACAGCTATATCACCCTCATAATGAACATTTTTTGGATCATATTCATTTATTGCAGTATCCTTTTTACTTTCAGCATCAGAATTATTTACGTCTTTGATATCATCACTTCGGTCGTCTTCTTTGATGATAGACAAATTAGTCACATTAGCTACTTGAACTGTGTCTATATTTGGCTTATTTAATTCTTGTGAAATATTATTTAGTTTAATTTCTTCAGAAAGGATTTCAGTATTTCGCTCTATTTGATTATTTTCATCAGGTATACTATTTTTCTCGTTAGAATTGGTGTAATCAGTAACTTGATTATCTTCTTCTATTTTTTCCATACTTCAACATTGACATGTAAAACTATGACTATTAATATTGACTTTAGTGGACGTTCATAGCTTAATTTAATTAACAAAGATACATTTCAGGTAATACTCAATCTCTTGAAATTTTCCGATTTCCTAGGTTTTGACAATTCCACGAAAGGAATGGGGATCACCTGGGAATGGACTGGGGAGCTGAAATTTTGTGTTGGTGGCAATTCTGCATCAATGCCCACACAGTGTTGCCAAATTGTCCATACGCAATTTTTTATAGCCGCAAAAATACAAACCTTTTAAATCGACCAAAATCGCCAAAATAATCTTGAGATTCGTGTAATTTATGACATCGACAGTAAACCAGAAAAAACCATATGTCAGACATAAATAATGTAAAATTACCGTAAACTTTGTGTGTGAATACGTGTGGTAATGTCATTAAATTAAATTTTGTAAAATGAATAACCAAACATTTTTAAGTGTATATTTTGTACAGTGAAGAATAGAATTAATCGCAGCCTAAATAATTTGAAATCATCTGCTTTGCAACTTACAATTTCTTCCAAAAAGTAGTCGAAATTTAGTGGTAGAAATCGCCTAACCTAGCAACACTGCGCATTATGACAGGCTGTTATAGAAGGTGGTTACCGTCACCGGGTGAAATCTGAAATAGCCCGAAATGAAACTGTCATGGCCGACAAGCTCTATCAAATGATATGTTTCTCGCAAGAGGGCGCACGTAAAATTCTTAGTTAGTTTGATTTGAATACTTATGCGTGGCGTTTACATAGCACGTGGCACCACAGACTGGGCGTGGCACGTTCATTTTATGTCCATTTGTTCTCGAGTGTTGACGTTGTAGGTTGGAATTGATTTTTATACTTTTTGTAGTTTCTCAGTTTTATAAACCGTTATTGCTAGATGTGAATTTTCATTTTTTAGGCAAACGCTCTCTTTACACATACAATATTGGTTTCTATGTAAACAAAGCTTTGTTTATATAGAAACTAATACATATTTACGAATATTGCCCGGTTTCTGAAACGTCAAACAGCAGTTATCTGTTTTGGTATCTGGCAATTTAACAAGAACTGTCTTTGTTAAATCGCCAGATACTGAGCAGATAACTGCTGCTTGACGTTTCAGAAACCGGGCATTATGTATTCCAATATGTTATTGTATTACACTAAATAAATTATTTTGAATTATGGCGCGAAAAGTTCTACCGGACGAAATATATTTCTGTAGATGGCGGGGTTGTAGCTGTTTCGTTTCAATATTAGGGAGATTTCATTCTATCTTATCTTTTTATCTATGGTTACCGTTTTGGATCCAGCAGCAACATTTCTATATTGCTGTAGTAGTTTTGATTGTTTTTAGTTTTTATAGGTTTTTATCAGGTTTTGATGTTCAGTTCACTTCAGTTGTGTCATGGTTGTGTCAGTTGTAGATAACCACAGTTATTACGTTATTAATTAAAACTTGAGAACTAGGAAATAACAAAATGCCGTACAAGTATATAGGTCGTACACATAGTTTTAAAGGAAAAACTCTTTGGGAAATTGTAGGCAGTTTAAAAAACTTTGGTGTTGGTCGTCTAGTTGTAAGAAATACTCTTACAGAAAGATATCCCGAGCCTTCTTATTATCGAATATTAAAAGTTGAAACGTTACCACAGCCAAAAGAACAATCAGTAGATGTACATATATTATTCTGCATACATTTGTATTTTATGGAGTAATTACGTCTACCATTTTTAGAATTTGCGAAAAGTTAAGGTACTTGTAGAGAAAACCTTTAGGGGTGTAACTAATCCAAAGCCTGTATGTATAGAATCTACAAGTTATAAAACCGATTATCGTTTAATACCAAAAGATGAGGAACAAAGATATTTTCAATACAAGCCTTCAGTTATTAATGAAACAGTGTTTCCAAGAACAATGGTGTTTCCACCTTTAATGAGAGAAGTACTTATACGAGAAATGAAAATAAAAGGTGACACAGTTGTTGAGCCAGTGATGGATATAGCATATAATGATAAAAAACGTAGAATAGCAAAAGAAGGTGAAAGGCCAACTATTGAATTTAAAATGGATTTAGGTAAACCTGCAGCTTTAAGTTTGTATAAAGGAATAAAATTAGAATAAAATAAATTGTGATGAAATGATTTATATTGCTTTATTTAAAATGTGTTTTTTTACAATCATATTACACTTACCACAACTGTACCTGTTATAGATTATTATTAGTACATGCTTGTTCTTTTTTATGACATTCACATATTGCTGGTTTGAGATCTCGTAACTCTTTATTTGCAATGTTATCTTCTTGCAGAGCCTAATGGTTTATAAAATTTTGTAAAATTTAGAGTTTTATTCAATCATTTATTGCTCACCTTCCAAAATTGACGAACCTCCTGAACATCTTCTCTTCTCCGCACCCAATATCCCCTCATATATGATTGAATCTTTAATGCAGCATATTCTTTGCTCCAAATCCAAGAGAATGGAAAGTAAGGTCTTTTACTATAAATAATTAGACACAGTAGTAGTAAATGTTCTGATAAGTTTATGTGATTCTGTCTTGTATACTACCTACATCTAAATTGTTTTATGATGGTTTCTTTGTCTATAGAAAACAAAATGAAGAATGTTATCGGTGTATATGTTTATATTTTTTTTAATAATTTTTCGAAATCAATTGGCTTATTGTAATGTACAGTTCGGCAAAAATGTCGTGATACTTGTGCATTGTCAAACATTGTAATTACGGTCACGTGTCATTGTGTTGTGATATTAATTACTCACTGATAAAAATGCAAGATATAAACTACTCCAATATAATGTGCCCAGAATGACTCGCTACTCTCACGACGTTTTTGTGGACCTGTAGATATATTTTCCAGTTTCTCTGTGTATGTACAATTAACTTTATGAAATTGTAAAATAACTGTTTGAGCTTTTAAATTTTAACAATGCTATAAATCTCAGCTTTTATGTTCCAACTTATTAACAACTCCAGATTATGTATTCTATTTTTGACAGAGAAAAAGTTGTATCGTCAGCTTTTTGTATTTTTTCGCGATCCACATACCTATAGCAGTCTACCAAATTATGGTTTATCTCATTTATCTTTTTCCACAGAAAAGTGAGCATGTGAACTGCCACAATGCATCTACGACCTAAACTTTGGTGTAAATTATTGGAATGGTATGATTTTTTTTTAATATAGGTATGTCAGGGCGTTCATTTCATCCAAAAGGTTTCTTAAACGAAAAATCTTTATAATAGCTGACGAGTATAGCGGGTGGTATTAAAATTTCCTTTACAACAACGTTGAAATCTCAATATGTCGAAAAGTAACATTGCGTGAAAAATAAACAAATAAACAAAGTTTCAGCAAATGCCGTCATCTTCTATATTTTCAGTGAATAATTCTGTATATTTATTAAGGCTGACAAGAATGCACATACTTGAAATATACCGGTTCCGGCAGGCTTCTATGGTCACCCGATTTCCGATATTGCACGATCTCGTGAAGTTAGTGGTTGACTGTCGCGATATACTGTGAGCAGTCTGCAGTATCTATTCACTATAACTAACTGTAACTAACTATAACACATTATTTATCATACTTGCAAACATTAAATATCTGTCCAAGATGCATATGATTATGAAGTAGCTGAAAGGAACACTCGCTTGTTCGTGCAATGTCGGGTGACAATAGGAGCGCGCCGGTACCTGTATAGGTGTACCGCGTATGACTTATTGCGCAACCATAAGGCGCAGAGAGTAAACAAAGATAGACGTGTGTTTAGAACATTAGAAGCATAATTCTTATGGTGTTGTCAATATTAAAGAGCCGTTATTATTTAGTGTTTATATCAGTTTATTTAGCAGGAAAGGCGTGGATCCTCCAAAAATGAATTATAATAACGACGAAATTACTTTAAAAATGTTAGGGAACCACTCAGGCCATTGTGAACGTTTTTTTTTATAAAGTAAAAAAATGAGAGTGTTAATTAAATTAAACATAATTTTAAACATATTAACTCAGAGTTTAATAAAAATTAATGAAAAATGACAATATAATAATTGTTTCAGTCACAAAATAAATGTATTAGGTATGTACATATACCTATGAGCTTCATGTATAAAAATATTTGTATGTATAATAATAATAATTGTATATTCATATCAGCCACAGAGTATCAGCGTATGTATATGAATCGTCCAAATGTATACATACAATATTTTGTTGTTTTCTATTACATTTATTACAAAATATATAGTTTATTTTATGTATGTATTTCGTATCAGTATTAAATAAACATCTTTATATGAATGTAGACAAACCAATCAACTATTAAGTATATTGGGTCACCCACTTCGCAGGATGAGCTTCAAAATGGCAGCGCCCGTGTCTGCGCCGGTCGGACGTCTTTGCGCGGTATATTTTAAGTATGTGCAAGAATGTCGTGAGAGTAGTGAGTTATTGTGCACACATGTATTGGAGTGGGGGCTTACATGTTGCACTCTTATTATTAGTAGACTAGGCAAACGGATAAAAATCAGCACTTATCATAAAATAGTAAATAGTATAACCTGAATACCATAACTGTAGAATAAGTGCTCTCACTTTGGAGAATATTTCATGTTCTACAAAGGTCTTTTTTGATAGCTTGCGCTGTTAACGCTGTGTCTGTAAAAAAAGTAACATTTTGATGACATTTTTTCCTATTTTATTTCAACGTAGAGAAAACTGGATATACATATTAGTTACTGTTCTATAATATTTTTTTTAATCTGGCATTAAAGTCGGGCAATTAAGATAAGTTGAAAATTTGAATTTAATGAAGCTCCCGACATATTTTATACACATACGCGACCGTTTAATAAAACTGTTAGAGGTGAAAACATACTTCCGCAATAATTCTTCTTTGGCCCAATCCATGTCGAAAATATTAACCCAAGACTCTTGACGTTCCGGATGATTCGGATTTAAATTCCATAGTTGTTCAGCTATGAAATCCATAGGATTGAAGGGGCTCTTGTGATACTAAATACATAATCATTTCAGTATGATTGGCTCCAACAAGATAATTCAAGATCAGGTCATGGTTGTATAGGGATACATGCATATGTTCATTTCGTATCATATTTAGGATAAATACCATTGTTAAGGTATTTATTTTGAGAAAATTATTATATTTTTACTACCATGATTTACTACATTCCTTACCTTTAAACTATCTGTTTCTATTGCTTTAAACAGAGTTTTCTCTAAAATATCCAGAAGAATACTAAAAACTTCTTTATTTAGGTAGACTATAGCTGGATCTAAAAATAAGATATTTTCAATATA
>SMLS01073269.1:0-13896 GCA_004785975.1 Popillia japonica | reverse complement strand
TAGAATTTTTGACAAAGCTGGCAAGATGCTTATTGGTCGTAAGTCCTAAGCAGTGATGTTAGAAGACTTCGGGATAGGGGTAACCATAGCTGTTTTCCACGTATTTGGAAATACACCCTCAGCCAAACAACAATTTACTATATGACAGATGAACGGTAATATATGTGGGCAACTAACCTTAATAACTGATATAGGCAGACCATCACTTCCCGCAGCATTGGAAGAGATACTCTTAATAATAGTTAATATCTTTTGTGGGTCAACAGTATTAAATTGAGAAAGCTTACAAACAAGATCTGGATGCATATTCTCGACATAAAATTCATTGAGTTCTGTACTTGTGGCTAGACGCGGGACACTATTCAGAAAATAAGTGTTGATTTCATTGACATTATGCAGATGTTCCGGAATATTGTTAGCTATCTTGTTGTATATATTAGCTTTTTTTAATTCTTTCCACATATGAGATGCATTGGAATTCTGAAATGTATAATTAAAGAAACCGCGTTTCTCCGCCTTAACAACGGTATTGCACAAATTACGCAATTGCTTGTAATATAACCACTTAGCTGAACTACTTGTCTTTTTAAAATCTTTAAATGCTTTATCCCTCAAACCCATTAAATAGCGAGTATTACTAGTTAACTAAGGTGCATAATGTTTCCGACTATGCTTGTGAACTATGGTCACAGGAGCGTATACATCCAATAAACCCAACAATATTTCATTCAAAATTTCTATTTTTTCATCAATATTTCTTGTCTAGAAAATCTGATGTAATGGAGAGCTACATAAATCTGCATAAAATCATCCAGTGGCATATTTTTAAAATCCCTAAATGTAAAAGATAAGTTTCTCGATCGTTCAGGACAGGACAGTGTACAGTGTATAAGCTCATGATCAGATAGACCAACACTTTGAACACCGGCAGCGCACGCGGAGCTATCCTCGCTGGTAAGAATAAGATCAACCAAAGTCCTCGAAGTCCTGGTAACACGTGTTGCATCTCTAATAATTTGAAGCAATCCTAAGTCTTTCAGAAAATTATTAAACAGTTTGCATTTATATGATTCAAAGTTTAATAAATCGATATTGAAATCCCCACAGCAGACAAAATTTCCACCCATTGGTAAACATGTAGAAATAGAAGACTCTAGCTGATCAAGAAAATCCCAGACACTATACGCAGGTGGTCTATAAATTACGCGTACCACAATTTTATAGTCACATATTCGCACCAACATCCACAGTTGTTCAAACGTAGAATCGACAGTTATCAATGAAAAACGTAGGTTTGACCTAACATAAAAACATACACCTCCGCCTCTGCTAAGCCTATCCTTTCGAATCAGTATGTACCCAGGTATATTAATATTCTTCACCAATAATATGGTAAACACTTGTCCTCGAAACACCATTATTATTGTTAAGTGTAAATATACATGTTTATGAATATTTATGTATGGTACCTAAAGTTTTTGAAGTTTGCAGTCTTATCTGTGTTTTTTTATTGTAGAATTATTATTTTCTAGCAGATGTATGTTCAGTATAACTTGGTTTTCCTGTACAAATGTCCACGCCCCAAAGTAGCACGTTTTCTTGGAGGCAATGTTGATAGTCCGCTTGTATTAGGCTGTCGATCCATTTTTACAAGCAACTAGTTTTAAAACAACTGATTTTCTTGTTTAAACGTAATAGAAATACACAAATATAATAGAAAAATATTTAACGAAATATGTATATTTACTCAATCAGCTCTGTCTACAATATGGCGTCGCTAAAATACCAAATTTTGGCAGTGTAAACATGACCGGCAACAAACCAATCGTAAGCCTGTATTGCGGCGGGGTATATTCAATTCACTCTCCTTATTAAAAAACATAGTTAAAACAGTACGCCGACGATTGATTGATTGATTGATTAACGGACGATACAACAGCTATTGTTATGGGAGCAAATACTGCCTGCCTGTCGACCATAACCATATCAATCGTTGCCAATATGAGCCGCTGGTGCGAACGAAATGGTGACATACTTCAAAAAAAAACATGTTTTTATTTAAACTAACTACATCGAATGTGGATAGCATTTACGTAGATATACATACAATTGACAATGTCTAGGTTCACATGAACCACGCCAATAAATTATTATTATTATTATTTATTTCTCTTAATGTAGTCTTCTTCATATTAAATTACTGGAACTTCTACTTGTGTTTCCTAGAGGGTTTCTTTAGAGTATTTGAGTTTGAAGTCAGCAATGTCGTGTAGAAACCGCCCGTGGGTGTTTCAGAATTTATAGGATGGTTTTATTGTTGGTCGTAACTGTAACGGCGCCATAAATAAATTATCTCCTGTTATTCTATTGTCATCCGATGTTTTACAACTGCAACATTTACCAAGTCATGATTCTGTGATAACTAGAATGTCATAAGAGTATTCACAGACACCTACGTAGAAATAAAGGGTGGGTTTTGGTGGTTTGCCAAACATATTCTTTAAAAATATTTGGGGACAAAAATCCGCATATTTCGGTTAACAAATTTTGATGACATTCTGTCAAACGTTAGTTTTATTGATTAGACATTACTGAATCTCAACCATGTAGATTAGTCTGACAAACTTTCCTCCTCATAAGACTTACCATACTACTCTACGTTTTCCCAAATTTGATATTTTCAAATACCCCTACCTCTAAACTAGCCACGCATTATTTCATTGTGAGCAAAGGGCTCTAATCTATTGTTCTCGTAATATCAATCCGCTGTCAAGTATTTGCTTTAGTCTAACTTACTTAATCTAATAATAACCTTCCGATAATTACTTAAATTTTATTTTTCAGCATCTTGCTCTTCATTCATCACTAGTAGATATGTATGTCGACACATTATTTAGGTCTTGGAGGAAGCGAAATGAAATATTTATTTATTACTTCTTCGAACTTCATCCGCATTGAACTCATTTTCTCGGTCAAACGAAAATAAAATATATTCAAAACATCTTGTCCCATTCTAAAACATTCTCTTTGTATAGCTGCGTATATACTTACATACATACATACATATATGTAATATCAGTCGGATACATCCATACATACAGAACCACCATATTTCAGGAAGATATGTGGGATATTTGGGCGAAATGAACTCCGTTTGCTGACGATGCAGACCGTAGAAAAATAGATAAACAAAATATACAACCACAAATCTTGATCGTTCAGTTGTTCGGGGGATTTCCCCGGTAATACGGGATGTAATATAAGTAATATTTTACGGAAGATAAAGGACCGTTGCAACAACTATCGAACAAGCGCACCGCACTATCAGCTGCCGCTTTATTGGGCAATAAATTGGTTTTATCTTTTTTTTCTAAAAGCGTCGATAATGGAGGATTTAATAGAATTGTTAGCCAAAGAAAAAATCTGAACAAGATATAATGGAATATGTTAATAAATAAAAAACAGACATGTATATTTTGTATTTTATTTTGACGACTTATGTGGTGTATTTGTTCTGCAAACACCAATATGGTGATAGAATCACATTAGGATTCGTAAGTATTTAATCGAAAACACTACGGAATCACGAATCAGTGACCGAAAATATCATAATAAAACACATATTTAATAATACTAAAAAAATAAAAAGGGTACTGGTTATCGAAGCAAAATTACGAATTTTCTTTAAAACTCTTGAATTAAACATGAAGTGAATGTGAAATCGACACCAGCTGTCAAATGTCGATTTTTAAATCTGTTTGCCGATTTGTGAAGAAAGGATCGGTACTGTAAATCATTAAGAAATAAATAAAATTGTATTCTTTTATATCATGACTTACCTAATATAAGATCCATGTTCAAAGAAATGAGATTTACCACGATTTTCATTTGACGCAAACACATTCAGTTCACTCAAGTTTAAATTATAAAAAAAAACAATCTCTCCAAGGAATGTTATGTCTAGAATTGAAGATATCAACGTTTAGAACACGATCCCAGCATCAGTCTCCAGTAAAAATCTCAAATTACCTCAAATTTTGCCAAGGCATCTTCAAAAGACAGATCCTGAAAGAAGCAGATTTGCCAAAATTTAGCAGTTAATGTTTCTAAATACGGGAAACACGAATATCATCTTTATTTTACAATCCAAAAATAGGTTTTGAAAGTGATGTTGCAAAAATTGAAAATTGCCAACCGATCCGCATTTGTTGAAGTATCGTCGTTTGCAATTCCACCAATGGAACGTCGAGTTTTGTGAAAAAGATGAACGATGCTACTCTACAACAAAAAGGAGTGTATTCTCGTTTCAACCATCGAAGCAGTCACCACGTTAAAATTTTCTCCTACAAGATAAAACTGAACCTCAAACAAGTTAAAATAAAGGTGACATAACCTAAAAAATAAAAGTCAATGTTTTTTTCTTCGTTAACCTACGAGCATAATTAAAGTGTATTGCGAAAATATTATAATTAAAAAAAAAAACAAATTTCCTATTACGAACCCGATTGAGAAGATCCATACATTCCATTTTTTCTAACAATCGAAAAAGTCGATTAAAACCTGAGTTCGACTTCTTGAATTAGCTAGAACCCGCAGAAAACTCCTGCACGTAAGTCTGACCGAATTCCTAGAAACCAGATTATCGTCCTATGAGACAAAAGGTTAATTTTATCCTGTACCACTTATAAATCAATTATAAACGGAGAGAAAATGATTATTATTTAAAACAAAATATTAAAATTCAAGAAAGAATTCCAATTAAAATACAGATTGTTGATAGTCACCTATCAATTTAAAACACAAACCTATTGACTACAATATTATCCTTTGCAAATTAACTTTCGTCTTCATTCATGTTTAAAATATTTTATTAAAATTTGCCATAGACCTTATCTTGATCTTACTTGATCTTGATCTAAGGGGCTAGCGCCATCTATTAGAATTTTGTGTAAAGATACTTCGAAAGAAACCGTATTTCTTCTCTCTCTTCTAAAAGTAGAATTATCATAATTTGTTTAATAATTTAATTCAGTAAAATAAGTTTGTTTTTTGTTATAATTTATTTTTAGTAAAGGAGTTTCGTAATTAACAAACAAATAAGAATTTATAAATATGTAAAGTTCATGCGAATTGTTCCTGTTAATAAGTACCTAGATATGTAGTTTTTTTAATCAGTTTTTATCGCCAAGAGTAATAAGCAAAATCGAGTCGTACGAACCTTCCCACCTGAGAGTTTAAGAGTTTTAAAAAAGAGGTAGGTAAACCAAGCCGGTAAGTAATTGTTATAAACAACGTGTATACATTTCCTGTTTCTTTGTTTAGACAATAGACACAGTGTAATATACATATACCGCAAATATATTCAGTGATGTTAGAAGTGGTCTCCCCAAAAGGAGAAATTTGTTCAACTTGATTTTTTTGCATCAAAATGACTATATTTAAAGCATGCTATGATAAGACTGTTAACTTTTTATCATAAATACTTTTCTGCGAGACAAAATCGTATTAGTTTTCGGCGAAGAGATTCATGGTCACGAGAGCTAACTAATATAGAAAAGTTTAGTTATTGCGTGTCACTGTGTTAGTGACGTTGACAGGGGTAGAATTGTTGCCTATCGAGACGTTGATGTTCATGTTAATAAAAATTCTTGCATATACTGGGTGTTTCAAAAAGATGCGGCAATATTAAAGGGGGTGATTGCCCAGGTCATTTTATACAAAAAAGTTCCTATAAACATAGGTCCGCAAACGCTTCGTTACCGATCTACAGCGTGTTGAAGTTTAATTTAAAAAAAAACAGTAAAAAATAGATTTTTCCGAAACAACTTTAGATATCGTAATGAAATTTTAGGCGTGTTAATAGCTCTGGGAGACACATACTTTGAAAACAACACGATGTTTTAGTCATACCAGTGGCGTGCGTATTGGCACGTTACAGGCTATTTTTCAAGAAAAAATAGGACGCCGCTGATTTCTCTAAAAATAAAAATATGTTTTTATTATTTGTTCAATTGTGAAGAAAAAAGCTCTCTGAACTTTTTATCGTACGACGTACCGTTTTTTAGTAAAAAAACATTTTAGTGCATGTTCATTTATTACAGAATTTTTTTTTAAAGAATAAGGGTTTTATTCAAGGGCAAAAACAAATATTTTACCAAACCAAAAATTTTACCAACCAAAAATTACAAAAACTGTGCAAAGTGACCACCTCGAGCTCGGATGCAAGAATCCAATCTTCTCCTCATTGACTGGCGAACTCTCTCAAAACCACCAGGATCGGTTTTAATTGAGTTGCACCCAGCAATGATTCGATTTCTTAAGTCTTCTATGTTTTCCAATGGAGTAGCGTACACCAAGGACTTCAAATGGCCCCACAGGAAAAAATCCAGGGGATTTAAGTCCGATGATCGTGCAGGCCATAAGTGAGGTCCACCTCGGCCAATCCAGCGATTTCCGTATGCTTGTGTTAAGAAATCACGAGCTACTTGACTAAAGTGGGCTGGTGCGCCATCGTGCATATACCACATTGCATCTCTAATTCCTAATGGTACGTCCTTCAGAAATCCAGGGAGCGTGTTTTCCAAAAAGTTGCGATACACTTCTCCGGTAAGTCTCCCTGGTAAAAATACCGGTCCGATTAGGCAGTCACCCACAATCCCAAGCTAAACGTTCAAAGAAAACTGATGTTGAAAACGATCTTCAACAATTTCATATGAAGTTTCGTCACACCATACATGGTTATTATGGAAATTGGGTATTGCATTTCTTGAAAAATTCGCTTCATCGGTGAACAGAATCATCATCAGGAATTGAGGGATTTGAAACATTTTGTGCAAAAGCCATTGACAGAATGCAATACGAGGAGGAAAATCAGAAGGAAGAAGTGCTTGAGCGCGTTGTATATGGAATGGAGGCAACAAATTTTCCTTCATAATGTGCCAAATAGACCCATTACTTACATCCAAGGCGTCAGCAATTTTTCGAGTAGAACTACCTCGATCTTCTTCAATCATGTCTAGCACATCCTTTTCCAGCTTTATCGTTCTTGCTGTCCTTGGCCTTCGTACTCCTCCATTTCGTCTTAATGTGCCTGTTTCATAAAGACGCCGATGGATACTTTCGAAAGTTTTTCTATCAGGAGCAATACGGCCAGGAAATCTTTCAGTATACAACCGCCTAGCTTCTAATGCATTGCCATCAGCAAGTCCATAAATGTAGTGCATGTCGATCATCTCGGCATTCGTATAGCGATTTATGATAAGGAACTTCAACAAATTCGACACATACAAAATTATTAATCACGAGACTCATTCAGTATGTCATTCAATATGTTAGTGAATAAAACAGGACTGTTTAAAAATATTTTTGTACGCATGATAAATAGCACTAAATGTTTTTTTTTACTAAAAAACGGTACGTCGTACGATAAAAAATTAAGAGAGCTTTTTTCTTCACAATTGAACAAAGAATAAAAACATATTTTTATTTTTAGAGAAATCAGCGGCGTCCTATTTTTTTCTTGAAAAATAGCCTGTGACGTGCCAATACGCGCGCCACTGGTACGACTAAAACATCGTGTTGTTTTCAAAGTATGTGTCTTCCACAGCTATTAACACGCTTAAAATTTCATTATGATATCTCAAGTCGTTTTGGAAAAATATAATTTTTACTGTTTTTTTAAAATTAAACTTCAACACGCTGTAGATCAGTAACGAAGCGTTTGCGGACCTATGTTTATAGGAACTTTTTTGTATAAAATGACCTGGGCAATCACCCCTTTTAATATTGCCGCATCTTTTTAAACACC
Source organism: Popillia japonica (assembly GCA_004785975.1). Taxonomy (NCBI): domain Eukaryota; kingdom Metazoa; phylum Arthropoda; class Insecta; order Coleoptera; family Scarabaeidae; genus Popillia; species Popillia japonica. Next base: position 6,089 of record SMLS01073269.1, on the reverse strand, counting down.
CTGTATATCGCTTCATTTCTGATGTAGAACTACATATATCACATTGATGATTCCTTCTAGATGTAACACTTCTAATGTCAATGCGTTTATATAGGCAGAAATTTCTTTCACCTCCTAAGAGTTTCTAGTCGGTTGTCTAACAATAAGTAATATTTAATACAAAAATATATTTTTATATTAGTATTTTATACGTGGAAAACGGAAGATCCAGTAGCTACACTGCTTTTCCAATCCTTTCCTAAATTAGGGCAAGAATTGCGGCCCAATGTTTCTATATTACACGGATTACCGTTTGGCCTTCTAGGTTATCGTCTTATCCTCCGGGGATCAATCCGGCTGCTTCGTAGATTGATCCCTAGACACCGAGCAGACGGATTTTCAAATGAAGGAAGCACGATTTTCCTTGCAATGTCAGTGCTTCTTATTTGAAAATATATATCCTGTATTTTTTTCCTTCCAAGACAAAGCTATCCCTTGCGATATCGTCGGAAAAATATTGCTGTACTAACAACAAAATACATTTTTTGTACCGAATTCTTAAGGGAAAAGATAAATATAGATGTCTACGATGATCGGAAACATGTTAGAGTTGGTATGTTCGTATACGATAACAAATGTTTTTCAGCTTCACGTATTCTTTCAATGTAGTATTTACTTTTTCGTAAAGCACAGTTGTCTGAATTTTAAATCCCTGCGTCATACTTTTTACAAATATAGGAGCTTTATTTATAGTAACGAATATCAATGAAATTTTATTCCACGAATCAGTATTTCCAAATAAAAATTCCTAATAATAAAAATCTGGCAATTGAAAATAATAACCAACCAAAATTGTTTGTACATACCTATCTGGAGTAGGATTCTGTATAATTCTATTAATACATACAATACATACAGCACCATTTCAGCAACGTAATGCAGCGAATAAATGAATACATATTTGCAGTTGTAGCATTTTAACAAGCACATTTCAGTTAAAATTAACAATTCTGTGAAAATATATTATCGCATTGAATATACATTTTTCCCTTTGTAAAATTTTTTATATTTCTTTATATAAAATAATAGTTTATGTTTCAAATAACGTATCTCTTATGTTGCTGACACTTTTTTCCATTTCTAGGTCCATTATAACACTTTTAATTCGATTAAAGATCAATTTATTCCAAAACCTTTACAATTTATTAGGTTTTCGTTACACAACTTCTTCAGTGGAATAAAATTGACATTTAATTCGTGTCAATTAACAAACACCTAGCAATCTCTATCAAAAAAATTATCTACAGACAAACAACTCAGTCATATATAGGATTATGTTTATCATATCGTGGACAATTTAAGATATCTTTGAAATGTAATTTACACTCATAAGAATAATGATCCTTATATCAATGTATTTCTTGTCAAGCTCTAAAAATTCTGTTCAAGGACTAGAAAAAACATGACGAAAAACTCAGTCAAGAGCTTAATTTGATAAAATTCAAGCGTGATTAGGTGATTAAATTATTATAAATAATACTTAAATTTTCAATATCCGTTTTAAAATTGACCGCCTTATTCTCTTTTTTTAATGTATATCATTTCATATATTAATCTCTTTTTATAACTTTTCTTTTTTTAAAATCTTAACAGTTTCAAAATCAAAGTTATGTCGTAACTCTTTAGAATGCTTAGACAAAGCAGTTTCTGCGGTTATGTTATGCGTTACAGTGTATTGATGATTATACGTATAATACTGTTGGTATTTTAATTTCACACAAACGTTTTTTGCAGTATACTATCTATTTCAACAAAACACATATGCCATTCATGAAATATATGTAGGGTGTCTCACGAAAACCGTTCATTACAACTTTATGAGGTTCTGGCCAAAATACAAATTTCAAAATTTAGATATATATATATATATATAGTATATATGTGGAAAATATCGACCGTACTTAGACAAGTATTGAAAATTTTTGGGGTATCGGTCTGTGAGATAAAAACAATTATTTTTTCTTCATTAGCTCAATATTTCGTTAATTTATTATTAACATCATCAGGAACATGAATTATCTTCAGTTAAATTGGATACATTTTTAAAATTTAAAATAAAATTATTGAATTAAAAATCTAACAATCACATGTCTACATGTTAAAATCTGATAACGTTATCATCGATTATATATATACAGCGTCAGCAAAAAGTCCCGGAACGGTCGAATAACTTTGTTATTTGAAATTTATGATTTCTGAAATTTGGTATGGGGGTATAGTTAATATAAATGCATTTTATGCAATACAGTTTATATTTTTTTCACTTCCGGTTTAATCGGCAATACGTCCAACTTTTTTTTTTAAACCGAACGCCCAGATTTTTTTAACACTTTTGAATGCAAAATAAAAAACTACGTTCAGGAAGTATTAAGATGTTTATTTTTATTCGCAAGAAAACAGCTAAAAAATTAAAAAAGTGTCCTAATACAGAAAAAACAAAGTACCTTTGAAAAAAGTTGTTGTTTAGTGTTTACATTCTTTTTGCCGTCACATTTGACAATTTTAAAAGCGTTTTAACTTTTGCATCGCTATAAATTTACTTATTTTAGACATTGACACATTTGAAAATGGCAGTAAAACTTACTGAATCAAAACGAATTGAGATATTAATGATGCGTGGGTACGGTGATCGTCAACGTTCTTTTGAAGAGGTTCGTATTTTGTTTAATACTGTTTATCCGGATCGTCACATTAGTAAAAGTACGGTATGTCGAACAATTCAAAAGTTTGAAGTCTTTCGTCGGGTGAAGGATTTACCTAGAAGGGGACGTCCATTAACAGCAACAGATGAAGAAACTAGTTTGAATGTGTTACTTACAGTGGAAGAAAATCATCACGTGTCCACAACAGAATTGGATCAAATTCATTAGATCTCTCAAAAATCTGCGCACAAGATTCTTAAATCAGCAAGAATGAAAGGCTATAAAATGTATCCCGTCCATGAGTTAACTGAAGATGATCCAGATCGTAGACTACATTTTTGCGAAACAATGACGGAATTGATCGAGCAGCAGCCTAATGTTTTAGATCACATCATCTTTTCAGATAAGGCAACGTTTTGTCTCAACGGCACTGTGAACAGACATAATTGTCGCTACTGGTCAATTGAAAATCCGCATTGGATGGAAGAAGTCCATACACAGCGTCCTCAAAAGGTGAATGTCTGGGCTGGTCTTGTTGGAAACAACATCATAGGACCATTTTTTATAAGACGAAATTTAACTGGCAACGGCTACTTAAATTTATTGCGAAATGAGGTTGTTCCAGCACTTGCGGCCCTCTTTCCAAATGCAAACATAGGTGATCACCCTAATGCACATTTTTGGTTTCAACAAGATGGAGCTTCTCCCCCTCCCCCGCCCCCCATTTTGCCCATAATGATTATTTGAATGAAATTTTTCCGGAACGTTGGATCGGACGTAGAGGAGCAATCGAATGGCCAGCACGTTCGCCAGATCTCTCGCCATTAGATTTTTTCTTTTGGGGTCACTTGAAATGTCAAGTGTACAAAAATCGTCCCCGTAATCTTGAACAATTGGAAGAGAGAATAGTTCAAGGAAGCCAATCGCATCACTCCATAACAAATGCAAAATTCAATAAGAAATTTTACTGACCGTTTATATTTTTGTCAAATTGTAAATGGAGAGCATTTTGAACAATTATTGTAATCGCAACCTGAATAGACAAGTATCTTGATTTTTCTGTATTAGGACACTTTTCTAATTTTTTAACTGTTTTCTTGTGAATAAAAATAAACATCTTAATACTTCCTGAACGTAGTTTTTTATTTTGCATTCAAAAGTGTTAAAAAAATTTGGGCGTTCCGTTTAAAAAAAAAAGTTGGACGTATTGCCGATTAAACCGGAAGTGAAAAAAATATAAACTGTATTGCATAAAATGCATTTATATTAACTATACCCCCATACCAAATTTCAGAAATCATAATTTTCAAATAACAAAGTTATTCGACCGTTCCGGGACTTTTTACTAACGCTGTATATATATATAATCGACATCAAGTTGGTTATTTTAAGTTTAACACCCTGTATATTTTTATTTATTTAAAAAATCAGAGAACACTATTCATATTTTTGTAAGTATTAAATGACACTCAACAAAAAAGAAAATCTGGAATCATCTTCTTTATGAGACATAAAACGTTACGTCTTCGTTCGTTGTGATTTTGTGACATTATCACGCACTGACTCCAGCCAATTGTTTTCTCTATTTTCGTGAGCTATAGGTGTTTTAAATCTTGTCATTTCTTGAAAATTGGTAATTAAAAAAGGTTTTTTTTTAACATTTATCACGTGTTGTCATATGTATAGAATCCTCTTACCTGATTTGGTAAAAATGAAGGATAGTCCTCCAATGTGTAATGCACGCGCTTTGAGTCCAAGAAATTATCCAAGTCATTTCGTTAATTATTAGGACAAGGTAGAAAAGGTCAACTGCTGCCATAGATGATCTTTTTTGACGATTTACTGCCTGTAAGCTGGTGGTTGTTCGTAATGGCCACTATGACAGCAGATAGATATTATACTGTATTCTACGAATGTAACAAAGGATAACTTTACTTATCGGCTGTATTCTGTAGAACTATTATAGTGTTAACGCTATATACTCTAAATAATCTTAGGCAGATGAAAAGGTCTGTTTTTTAATTAAAGTTCTTTATTCAAAAATGTCGAATTTTCGTTCGTGGATTCGAACTTTATCAAGCCAACTCAACTGTTAAAAAACAATAGAATTAAAAATACAAAAGTGAGATTACTTACTTGAATTCAAATTTTTTTATAATAAATAATAGAAAATATTCGAAGTTGTACTACGATAAATACCTAAGGTATATTTTTAAATTAGTTGAAACACAACGGTATAAAATTATTATTAACAACCAAACTCAATGCAAATGAAAACTTTATGTGGAGGTTTTACCAGATACTAGATATTAAAAACTAAATTCAAATAACATCCAAAAAACCGATTTGTGTAAAATTTAAACAAACAAACTAAATTACAGTCGGATGCAAAAAGAAAAGAAGGCAAGGATAAATACAGTCAATATCAAAAGAATGAAGCAATTTTTTTTCTTAAAAAGACTGAAATATCAAAAAAGTAAAAGGGTGAAGCCCTAACGTTATTAATTGATTAGATCAGAATGAATTGAACTCAGGTTTTCAACATCTTGCCTAAAATTAACTGAAACAGCAGTCTTCTGAATAAAACACGTTTCCAAGAAATTACGTTTTAATGTATTACTTATTATTTTATCGAAGACCTCAACTTCGTCAAAATCAAAAGTGTGGCCCATCTCTTGTGTTTCAACTAATTTAAAAATGTACCTTATTTATCGTAATACAACTTCGAATATTTTCTATTATTTACTATAAGAAAGTTTGAATTCAAGTAAGTAATCTCACTTTTATTCTATTTCACATTTTTAAATCTATTGTTTTTAACAGTTGTCTTCACAAAGTTCGAATCGACCAACGAAAATTCGGCATTTTTGATTAAAGAACTTTCATTAAAAAACAGGCCTTTTCATCTGCCTAAGATTATTTGGAGTATACAGGGTGTAACGTTGTTTTTAAAAAAAAAAGCATAATAGATCTTAGAAAGTTCAAATTTCGCATTTTTCAATCGGTGACTTAGCCAGCCGGCTGAACGCTTGCATTTTAAAATACGAGTGAGACGGCCTTTAAACGGTATTCTGGCGAGGCAAGCAGGGCAGAATGGGTGGTCAATGTTTAATTAAAAACGTGATCTCTCAAGTGATTTGTCAAAAAACCCTTTAGATAAGGTGAGCTTTTCATTTTTGCATTTTTTAAAGAGTAAGACTAAGTATTTTTCATTAGGGTTTTACCAGTCACCGTGGTTTTACCACGTGGTCGCCTAGACCATTTAAATTAACTCAAATTCAGTCCATCGTCTATGTAAATTGGGTATATAGCGACATGGAATTTTTCTGACCAGCTCGAGAAAATTGACAGAAACTAACGTTTTAAAACGGAGGCTACTACCCGGTGCTACCGAATTGCCAGTTAGAG
>ML219372.1:25073-36310 GCA_004785975.1 Popillia japonica | reverse complement strand
AAGAATCTACGAACATTAGGATGTACAGTGCTTTCATTTAATACCGAAACCCACGTGACCTCCTTTAGATATGCAACCCATTTAACGGTGTGATATATGTATATTTAAAAATAAAATTCCCCCAGAAATTTTTTTTATACATACATATATGTATTGACAATTAAACTTTTACAGGTGAGGTTCATAGACTTCATAACTACTTGTAAGTAACAGAAAAATAGTTATAACAAATGTTGAAAGTGGTATCCGTTGTTATCTAAACAAATATTTACTCGTTTTAATTTTACAAATATATTTAGCAGTTCTTCTATGGTGATTATTTCTTTCTTCTTGTATAGGTGCTTGCAGTTCTTCTAAACTGTGTAACATCTTCGATTCAATTTCTAGGTCTGCCAGTATGTTTATTTTTGCAAAAGCAATGTCTAGCTTCAAAACGATGAATTATAACATGCCTGCGGTGTTTCAGTGCATCGTAATCAATATCAAAATCTGGGAACGGCTCAGTGAATTGCTGAATACAACTCTGTAGAGAGTAATTCCAATACTCATTATCACCTCGTGTACCACTTCTGTATTGTGCCTTTAAAATAAAGGCATCATGCACCATTATAATAATCTGAAATAACAATTATTCTGGGTTTCATTGTTATTACATTTAATGTGCTACAAACTTACCAAGCATACACGGTATTATTTCCTTGCAGGTTTAAAAAACAACTTGTAGGACAATTAACGAAAATGCAGGAATAAAATAAAAATGAAAACAACGAGGAAGAGGCGTATAAAAACTGTCAAATATTAACCTTGCAACTTTCAGGTTAGACCGGTTAGACAGCTTAGGGTTGTTAAGCTTGTTTAACTAATATATTATTTACGTCAGAGATCACGTGGCTTTTGATTCTAAATGAAACCTCTGTATATATTTATAACACACATACAAAAACAAGTAATTCTAACAGTATACAATAATAATAACCAAACAACCAACAACTGTGAGACACATTAATATCTTGACTTTGTGGTGACCATACCATTAAAAGATATTTCTACCATATACTAACGATTTAAATACTTTCTGAATACTACTACCGTGTGTTTCGGATCATTATCATGCATAATCACGAAATTGTGAGCGATTAAGCGTTCGTCCAACATTACCGCATTTTCTTGCAATATTTAAAGATATTCCGTGCAGTCGCTCCAACTTTTCACAAATCTCGACATTTTTTCCTTGTTTAATAGTTGGAAGAATACTAGTGCTGCAGATATCCGACAAAATTAAGATCCGGATATCCGGATCCACTATCCGAAACCTCGGATCCGGATCCGCTATCAGAAACTTCGGATCCGGATCCGCTATCCGAAACCTGGATTGAGCAGAAAGGTCCCACAGCACTCTTTTATTTTGGTTGGAATTAACCGATTTGTGCTTCATATTTCTTATTTATTTAGGAAAACCTTATATTTGTGTTTCTCTTCAGACCAAATACATACCTTTTGTTCCCGATTTTTCATTTTATTTATTTATTTAACATACCAATAAAGTAGTTGTTTTCTTCTTAAAACGTTGTACATAGCAATATCTATTAGCTACTTATAGGTAATATTAATGAATAATATTGATTTGTTTTATTATTTTACAAAGCAAAATGTTGGAACGTAAAACATTTTTTCTTTACTATTTTTTTAATGTTAGCGAGAACTCGCAAACAAAATAATCTTATTGATACAAATTAGAGCTGCTATCCGGATCCGGATAATTTACTATCCGGATATCCGGATCTGAGTGCTATCCGGATCCGCTATCCGGATCCCCTATCCGGATCTCTTATCCGAAACCTCGGATCCGCATCCCCTATCCGAAAGCTCGGATCCGGATTTGCTATCTGAAACCTCGGATCCGGATCTGCTATCGGAAACCTCACATCCGAATCTGCTATCGAAAATCATCAAATTTGCATTCTTTATGAGGTTTGTATCAATAAGATTATTTTGTTCGCAAATTCTCGCTAACATTAAAAAAATATTAAAGAAAAAATGTTTTACGTTCCAACATTTTGCTTTGTAAAATAATAAAACAAAACAATATTATTAATTAATATTATAAGTAGCTAATAGATATCGATATGTACAACGTTTTAAGAAGAAAATAACTACTTTATTGGTATATTAAATAAATAAATAACATGAAAAATCGGGAACAAATGGTATTTGATCTGAAGAGAAACACAAATATAAGGTTTTACTAAATAAATAAGAAATATGAAGTAACAATTATGAAGCACAAGTCGGTTAATTCCAAACAAAAAAAAAGTTTGCAGTGAGGGCCTCTCTGCTCAATCCAGGTTTTGGATAGTGGATGCGGATCCGAGGTTTCTGATAGCGGATCCGAATCCGAAGTTTTTGATAGTGGATCCGGATCCGAGGATTCGGATATCCGGATAGTTTTGGATCCGGATATCCGGATCTTAATTTTGTCGGATATCTGCAGCACTAATTAGTGCTGCAGCGAAATCTCAGACCGGATCCACTAGCCGAAACCTCGGATCCGGATCCGCTAGCAGAAACCTCAGATCCGAATCCGCTATCAGAAACTTTAGATCCGGATCCGATATCGTAAACGTGGATTGAACAGAAAGGTCCCCAGTGCAAACTTTCTTTTTGTTTGGAATTAACCGATTTGTGCTTTATAATTATTACTTCATATTTCTTATTTATTTAGTAAAACTTTATATTTGTGTTTCTCTTCAGACCAAATACCTTTTGTTCCCGATTTTTCATTTTATTTATTTATTTAACATAGGTACCAATAACGTAGTTATGTGTTAGTTGTACATACATAGCAATATCTATTAGCTACTTATAATAGTATTAATTAATAATTTTTTCTTTACTATTTTTTTAATGTTAGCATGAACTCGCCAAAAAAATAATTTTACTGATACAAGCCTCATACAGAATCAAATTTGATGATTTTCAATAGTAGATTCGGATGTGAAGTTTCGGATAGCAGATCCGGATCCGAGGTTTCGGATAGCAAATCTGGATCCGAGGTTTCGGATAGGGGATCCGGATCCGACGTTTCGGATAGGGGATCCGGATAGGGAATCCGGATAGTGGATCCGGATAGCACTCAGATCCGGATATCCGGATAGTAAATTATGCGGATCCAAAATTATCCGGATCCGGATAGCAACTCTAGCACTAATACAAATCTCATAAAGAATGCAAATTTGATGATTTTCAATAGCAGATTCGGATGTGAGGTTTTGGATAGCAGATCCGGATCCGAGGTTTCGGATAGCAAATCCGGATCCGAGGTTTCGGATAGGTGATCCGGATAGGGGATCCGGATAGGGAATCCGGATAGTGGATCCGGATATCCGGATAGTAAATTATCCGGATCCAAAATTATCCGGATCCGGATAGCAGCTCTAAAGAATACACAATCGGGTCCCATTTCTTCGATCTCTAAGCGCTAAATAAAAACTTTACAGTAGATTTATGTGATCATTATGAGATTGATGATAATAGCACGTTTATCTTGAAAGGTAGGCTTTCCCATAACCATTTCAACGCAGTTTGGCACAACTTTTTTGTTAAACAACATTTTGAAATAAATTAATTATGGTATTACATATTACAACCGCCATAAATTTTTAACAAGAGAAAATTTAAATAAGATAGAGGTTTCATTTCTTGCTTGAACGAAACGTGACTCGATTGCCACGACATCGAAACAAGAGCGTGGCTTGATAATTCAAATATGAGTAGATTTAACGTCCTCCACAAGTAAGGGAATTATAATTTTATATTGTGGTTCCGAAAATGGTGAAATTGATAAAATATTGTTCTCAGCAAAAATATCAAACCATCTCGCCTTGATTACCACAAAAACATATAATTATATATATAATTATGTATTTATTTTGTCCGCGAGAAGTGTGATAGGAATGAACAACACTTCGTACTATTCGCAGCGGGCTAGTAAAATACAGAATTAAGCAACACAAAATGAGCACGATTCGTAGACGTGCACGTCATGAATGACATCACTACAATGTAGCCAAATCGACTTGTTTACATATTTAGGTTAGGATGCGTGGGTTGCTGTCAAACTTGAAATATTGTGGTTATCATTTAAAAAATCGCAAATACTTCCATTAAAAGGAATTAATTGTAATAACAATTACCATTATTATTATATTATTTTTTATTTGTAAAGTATAAAAATGATCAAATATAAACAAAACAGATGAAATTTTGTACCTAATTAAATATTACAGATATTTACTGTTGTATCTGTATAAAGGAAATGCCAGATATAAGGTATTATAAAACAATAACAATATAAATTAGTCAAGTAGATGACAAATTAATCCGAGAATAAATTATCTTCGCTATATGAGTCTTCCCCAAGATTGATAATAAATTCGCCTGGATCTTCACGATCAATGCCAACTTCTCTATCTCACCATTTTAGAATTTCTGCTTCTGTTTGTCGCACAGTGTTATTCCAAACGTCTGGAGTTACTGTTTTTATTGCATCACTCCATATCTGTTTAGAATCGTTCATGGTTCCACCAAATTCCCCTACATGTCATGCATAATATGTTTTTAAAATCCCCCAGATATGTTCTATCGCATTGAATACGCAATGATATGGTGGTAAACGGAGAACTGTGTGGCCATACTGATGAGCTAAGTTGTCGATTTCATATATTGGTGCAGGTTTATTCCTAAAGAGAATTATAAGAGATAAACATGAAAAACATAATTCCTTAAATATAGTACCTTTCGACTAATTCAAGCAGTTGTATTTTTTTTAAATTTACATTGTATTCGATGTTATTATTAGTCAACGACTGCTGCATATCGGCTTTAGTTAGTGGTGGTAGTGCCGTGGTAGCTTGCATTATCAACAATAATTGCAGAAGGTATCTCCAATCTACATAATAATTGAAGCTCAAACCAGTGTAAATAGTTATTGCGATTCATTTCCCCATGATAGTCACCGCTATCACTTCCAGATGGAAACACCAATTCAGCTGCATCGATAAAGCCTCTGCTATTGCCAGCGTGTAACACAATAAATAAGAATATCATACCTTTTACCACCAACTTTAGTTTTGAGGACACTGCGATAATCATTGTTCTGCCAAGAACATGTCACAGGTCCATCTTTAAAAATCCATGTTTCATCGGTAAACACAAATTCGTAGTTGCAAATGCACGAATTTGAAAGCAAACCAAGAGTAAACAACCACACGTCAAAAATGACAGAAGAGTTTATGGCAGCGCCGCACGCCGGTACCAACATAAAATTGCATTCGCAGTTATGTTAATACTTTACTTTTAGGTATAGGTATTTTGTTATTTCTGTATTGGAGAGTCCGGAAATTCAGTTCATGACGTGCACGTCTTCGAATCGTGAACCAAGTATAGCATGATTTTTATAATTTAAAGATTTATAGTGGGAAGACACGTATACAAAAGCACAACGGTTGGAAGTATTATGTACAAGGATGCTTTAAAAGCAATATTCTATATATAGGTAACATGATCTTCAGTGCTGGACAGTTTTTCGAATACCACTCGTATTGTAACAGAGTGTACGTCGTCAACTGATCGATTGATATATCAGTAATAACAGGCCAACTACGGGAGAATCCATGCAATATTTCTACCGCGCCCGTACTAAGTGACTGCCGAATACTGATATGCGATAATAACATTCTGTCTATTGCACTCGCAACCTGCATAGAATTGAATTTTTGCCCTTGATCGTCGGCTCAATAGAGAATCTAATGTATCACAGAACTGCGATGAACGAAATGGAAAATCGATGTGATAATGCCACAGTAGAATATAGAGTATACACCTTTCTTGTTCTAACAAACGGAAACTAGCTGACTCGCAGGCGTTCACATGGTATACAGGGTGTCCGCGAAATAGAAAGCATGCTTTTAAGGGATGATAGCTACAACGATTTAGAACCAAAAACATATAATACACCTTGGGTCTATCTGTAAGCGTAAACGAGAAAAACAATTATTTCTCATGTCACAAACTTCGATGCATACTGTACACCGGCAGCTGATCAGTGCAAGATTTACCCGACGATTACAGGCGTGTGTTGCAACACATCGAGCCTTTCCTGTAATACATTTTCTCCTGTCTCTCAAAAAAGTCCTTTTTAGGACCACCAATTTATCACAAATAAAAGAAAAGAACTCAATTTTGTAGTAGCCTTTACGAAAGAGCTTGAAGCGCCATAACATAATTGCAGTAATTATATTTTTTTCATTCAATGTGACTTTCCCTCACCTTAAATTTCCATTTACCGATCGGAGGCTGCTATTAAATACGCCCTTTTCACTCTAACTTCAACATAACATCGATTTTATTGTCATAACATTATTAAAAAAAAACGCAAATGTACCTTTATTTTAAAACGTATGGCCATTGACTTGGTACGATACAAGTTCAAGGTCGTATAAACAGATGATGTTTGGCTTACATCTGCCATTCTATTGAATACGGGTACAGTATGGTGGAAGAAAAATGACACCACGCTTCAATTTCAAAGTATTAAATAATTCGTTTTCATCGTTGTTTTCAGTTATTTTCAACCCTAAATTTTTGATATGGTTTTTTGGTTATTTAAGAAGCAGTATGGATGAGTTTTCTTGTACAGTTTGACCAAATAAGGTTTTTTAGAAATAATTTTTTTTCTCGTTTACGCTTACAGATAGACCCAAGGTGTATTATATATTTTTGTTTCTAAATCGTTGTAGCTATCATCAATAGGATCTCCAATCTGCAGTTAATTGAAGAAGCTGCTCAAAATATCACATCAGAACAGTGAATACATTATATTCAACATATTACCACTATAAAAAATTTGTGCTACAGAAATATATTCAATATATTCTCTAATCAACAGTTTGTAATTAATTTAAGTGATAATGAAGATTCCGAAGATTAATTTGATATTTAACCAATAAAAGAATTATAGTTCCCACTTGTTTTTAGTTTTACATCAACTCAACTTTAAAATTCGTCTAATATTATGCTAATGATTGTATTTTTAACCTGTAATCAATTTGTGTGTTCAGTAGAATAAAAATTAATACTTAATACTCTGTGGTTTACATGCCGGTGTTTACATTCGCTAGACTCTCACAGTAGGTTGCCTCACTCAAGTATTTATACATCAAACTAATCTATATTTCTTGCTGTGTCCAATGCACTACACATAGTAATACAAACTGCCACACTATACATTTTTGAAAACTTAAAGAAAAAAAGAAAAAAATATATAGAAGATCGCTTTTTATTTTTTAAGTAAAGCTTCCAAAGTAAAACGGGGATCGTTGGCAAAGCCTGTGTTTGCAAAATATTGTTTTGGATTTATCATGATAGTGTGACTCTCAGAACCAACTCTTTTTCTAGAGATTTTTTCTTAATATGCGATAAACTTGAAGATGTGGTTATTTGGATTACTTTGATCAAAAATGTCATTATTCAAATACAATGTCAATCATTACATCTCCCAGTTGTATATAATTTATTATCATGCATTGGACGATTCTGGATGTTTAATCTATACATATTTTGATTTTAGTACATAGAGATAAATAACATGCCTAAGGTCAACGCCAATTGCCTATAGTTTTATTTGACTTAATTCGGGCTTTACCTTAAGTATTATACATATACCGATAAGGTAATCCGTGATGGACTCATAGGGCAGAAACACCAAAAATTTGGACCAAGCATTGTTGCCAGTACGGAAAATGTGTGCATTGTGGTAGGGATGCGCGAAGCGAAGCGACTACTCTAATACCAAGTGACTATAAATGATTAGTACAAATATTAACTTTGGCAACACAGAAAAATGGGCTTGCTTGGTTATTCATTGTATATAGGTACAACATCAGGTGTAGCAACAGTGGGACGGCCAGTGGATTTACCTTTAGCCACATTACCGGTGTTCAAAAACCTTTCAACAATTCTTGTAGTGTGTATAGTAAAGTTACGGCAATCAACTTGGTCCTCTGGATACATTGCAACAAATTGCTCAAAAGTTGATTGCAGCGAATATATCCAATTACCGTCATCATTTTGTAAGCCGCTTCGAAAATAAGCCATTAGAATAAATGTGTTTTGCTCAATAGTAAATACCATTGTTAAAATGAAATTGAGTGGTTTTATTCGTATGACTTTTACTTTAACAAATATGACAAATTTAAATTAAAAATCAGGTGTGCTAACATAAAATTACGGAAGTGTCGCCAACTTAAGTCGAAAATTTACAATCATTTATAGTCGCCCGTTACATATTTGCAGCAATATTATAGTCGTTTTATCATCGCAGTATTCAATTCTAGTTTTAGTTTTGTATATTTATTTGTTACGGTTCTTCTTCTCTCAATTGTTTCAGAATGTTTATTTACACTACAGCGAAAAGGATTCAAATAATAAAATGGTATTACGGCGGTTCTAGTCCACAAGAAATAGTAGTGCGCTTTATCTTTTCTTTCATCAATAGACCAATTCCTGCAAAAAGGACGATATTAAAAATCATGCATATATTTGAATCGACAGGATGTATCGTCAAGCGCCGCAAATGTATGGGCAGAAGTAGAAGAACCCAGAGCAAAGGTTTTACTTGAAGGAAGAGAACGTCGATAAGTTTAAGTCTGCAGCGCTGTTTAACAGCGCACCTTGTTGATCAAAGCAAATATCTGAGCAAGTTCGAATTCCACCATGAACTCTACGAAATATTTTAAAAAGACAAGGATATTGCTGCTTCAAACTTCAAAATCATCAAGAGATTTATGAAGAAGATGAAGGAGACCAACTGAATTTTGTGAAACTGTAATCGAGAAAGAAATTGACGACGGGAATTTTATAGAACAAATACTATTTACAGATGAATCCACATTTTATTTGCACGGAAAGTCCAATCCAACAGTCACAAGGTATTGGTCAACGACAAATAAACGTCTTGTTGCACCTCTCCACACTCAATACCCCCAAAAATTAAATGTGCGGGCCAGAATTTGAGGAACTAAAACAATTGGTCTGTTTTTTATAGATGGTACTTTAACTGCTCAAAAATATCTTTCTCTATTACAAGAACATATCGTACCTAGTCTTCAAGCCACGGGCAACTTTTTAATAACATCTGGTATCAGCAGGATAACTGCTCTGCATATACTGCCCGTGTTGTGCAATTGTACTTATCACAAACTTTTCCTGATGACCTGCTCAGTACAAGAACTGCAATTGCATGGCCACCTTGATCCTCTGACTTAACCCCTTTAGATTTTTTCTTGCGAAGTTACGTTAAAAACACGATTTATAAACACCAACTTGAGCGACCTCAAAACTTGGACGAGTTGCGGCAAAAAATTATCGATGTGATCAACCGTATTACTCCTTATATGCTTCAAAATGTGCACAGAAATTTTTATTGTAGACTAGGATATTGTCAAGACAAACAAGGTGGATTGTTTGAACACCTTATATGTATATTAGAAGCCAAATCCTATACTTTTACTATACTTTAGAATTATCTATTTATTTATGTCGTTTTTATAAGAATGTATGTATAATTTAGTTTGGTATTTTAGTTTAATTAAGATCTTAGCAATTTCATTTTTTGCGGTGTATAGGTATTCCTATTTCGCTTTTATTTAAGAAAAATGTTTTAAGTTTGACATAATTAAAACTTTTATTTTACACATTATAGGTATTGCCTTTATAATTGCATTAATGACTGTCGATCAGTAATGAAAACAATACTTGGACTAGACAGATCTTACAAATGCTCTCCCGTACTGTCTCGCATAATGCTGTTTCCGTCCATGTATACAGATCGTTGCATCGCAAGTGCCGTCAAACGCTCGCTCCGATTGACGTGTTACTTCGTTGAGCAGGTCTTAAACCCGTTGTCCATATCAAAGAGAAATGTGTAGCGAGAAATGTAAAATGTGAAATGTGTATTTCGAAACTATACAGACTACCTCGCTCCGTTCCGTTCATATGGACATGCGTATATTTAAATTAATAGTTTCGAAATACACATTTCACATTTTACATTTCTCGCTACACATTTCTCTTTGATATGGACAACGGGCTTTAGCGTTGTAGTATGTATGTACGTGCATAGCTGCGCCGGTGGTATCAATTATACGTAATGTAAGTAGACTCATATGATAAAATTTTCTTTAACGTGCACAATGTGCCCGCTGTTTTTATCCTCTTAAAAACTAAATATGTAGTTATAACAAGAATAGCAAACTTGTGCACAGAATATGTATTGTAAGAAGATGTTTATGACGAATGAAAAATGTAAAATATTAAAGCTATGTGGAGAATAGTAATACTATGTATTATTACAACAATTCACAGTAAAATAATGAAATTTAAATTCTGTAATTAGTAGCTAAATAAAAAATGAATATTCTCATATTTGCAGGAATAAACGTTAAAAAAATATGCATATGTTACAACAGAAGGAATCTATTATTAGTCATAAATTATTATTTTATATGTAAGTTAACATAAAAGCGACCACTTTTCTAATGCATTAAATGCTCGAAACGTCTTCCGGTCGCCTCAAAGCAATATGCTAAACGATCGTAGAAGCCTCGTTGCGCATTCTGTAAAATTGCTGGAGGAATGTCATCAAAAGTGTTAATAATTTTTTGTTGCAATTCTGCCAAATTGTTTGGTCTATCGTTTTCAAATGTATAGATCTTAGTTTTCATGTATCCCCATAAGAAAAAGTCATTAGGGGAGAGATCTGGTGGTCTAGGTGGCCAGCGAATAGTTCCAGGTACTTAGAACACGGTTTGGAAATACATTATGAAGATATTCCCGTACAACTCTACTATTATGAGCGGGACACCCATCCTGTTGAAACCATATGTTATCCAAGTTGAGCGCCAATTCGTGGAGGCGTGGGATAATTCGATTCTGGAGCAAGTTAAGATACTTCTCGCCTGTTAAATTGCCATCTATAAAAAATGGTCCAATTTTATGCTCTCCAAGTAATCCCGCCCAAACGTTTAATTTTTGGGGATACTGAGTTCTAGCATTGTATGTTAGGTGCGGGTTTTCTCTTGCCCAGTGTCGAGGTACAGCGGGATTATGTCTTCCGTGCAACGGGAAAGTACTTTCGTCCGTAAATAATATATTTGCAATAAAATTTGCGTTTTGATTGC